>NJDD01002730.1:46398-88928 GCA_002245505.1 Calephelis nemesis
GCTTTAATGACTGATTTTGATGAGATTTTTTATTAAAGATAAATGGAAAATCGCATTAATATCAGTTTGCAAGATCCGAGCAAAGTGTCTGAGTGACTTTTTTGCGTGTAGAAAAGTTCCAGACATGACTTAATGAGTATGGATATAGAAACATTCCATTGAAAGCTTGACGACAAAGTGACAACTGCACGACACTATTTTTGTAATGCCGGAAGCGCTAACCCTGCAGTCTAGATTCTAGATACATTTAAACTTAACAAAACTTTTTTTTGCAAAATGTAAAGATGGTTAGACAATATAACATATAATAATAATATATAAACCACGTTAAAATATCTAAAAGTGTTAAAACAAGAAGACAGAAGACCAGGAGCGCTATAAAGCCTGTAATGATGATTATTTGCATTACAGTCTCCTGGCCTTTTTCGCCAGTAGGTACTTGTCGCCATCGAGTTCCGATTTCGAGAGAAAGGAGATGATAAACATATTTACGCAAGAGGCTTAATACCCAACCCTTAAGTTGAAAATATTTATCACCTTTGGTATCTACAAATGATGCCAATTTTTTAATACCAGGAAATTTTACTTCTTGCCTGTTAAAATAAAATATTGAAAAAAAGCTTTACAGATAACTGTTAACCACAATTTTCAAACACCAACTAAAAAAGATGAGTGTTATAAGATTGATGTGTTTGGAGTTTATACTCCTTATGAAACGATTTGAGTTATAAGGCCCAGTACCGAAATTTTATAAGGAGTAAAATCAAGTGTAACACGAAAAGTTGAGGCATTACGTAGAAAGAGACAAACATATATATCTGTAGGATTGAACGTGTAAAAGAATGAGATGGAATACATTACACAGCGTATCTCATTCTCGGGATCTCCTCCTGCGCGATACTTCGTAGTCTCCGTGCAGGAGGAGTCGCTATCTATCAAAATACTGACCATTTGGATCACACGTCTAATGTCTGCGATGATACTAATTTAAGAAGAATTAACATAACTAAATCTGCTGTAGGAGACATGTGTGCTGCAAGATACATTTCGTAAGGAGTAAACTCCAATCGTGCGTCGTAGCTGACACACACACACACACACACACACACACGCACGCACGCACGCACGCACGCACGCACGCACGCACGCACGCACACACACACACACACACACACTTTTTTTGTTTGATGCGGAATAGTTTCGAATTAGTCCTATAAAATAGATTCAGGAAGGCCCATTCATTTTTATTTTATGACCTTTTTTATGTACTTTCACCTACCTCAATGTTTTTTTTATTAAATTAGGTATATCAGTAATCTGTCTGGGATTAACTCAACAAATCCTACTGCACGTCTTTTATAAATGATGCGAAGGAAGGATACGAAGTAGTCTTAATAATGCATATTAGAATAGGACGTACAGATAATTTTATTCTGGAACAACCTAAATAACAAATGGTAGCCGTCCCTCGTGACTCATTCACAAAACGACCAGTCCTTCGAAATCCTCATATCGCCACAAGAAACAAAAACAGCCCATAATTAGAGAAATAACGGTGTACCACAGAGGCTTATACGGCAGAAGAAAATAAAAAGGTTAAATGGCAACCCAATCGCCTTGCGACAGCTGCGAACTGGCGCGAAACAGGTTTCAAGTCTGTGACGTCATGATGGTGGACCACAGATTTGGCGGGTTGTGCAAAAAATTTAACCTCCGAATATTCGATTTTACGGATGAGCCTGATACATCTTGTCCTGTAGACGAGATAAGTGTGACTATGATTTCTATTGTTTAAGGAATGTTTAATTAAAAAACTATATCTGTATCTAGTTATTCGGATAAAATGTTATGATGAGAAGGTCTAACACAATTATTATCTAAATCTGGTTCACAAAAAGCATCTTTAATTATACCTGTTGTCTAGCCGTTCAGTTGTTGAACTTGACGACTGCATGAGATCCCGGGTTAGAATCCCGGGTCGGTTGCTAGGAATTGGATATGTGTCCGGTTGGCGATAGGCTTGCCACCTATCACATTGTGGGACCTAGTGTCTTCGGCTTGTCGTGGGAGCCCTGGTTGTGCCTCTTCGTGGATATGGGCGTGATGATCGATGATAAAATTGTGATTGTTTGTATTCAATATTTTTTTAGTAATCCTCTCACCATTCGAATGATACATAAATTATATTTTTTTACACTACATTAATTAGGTTAGTAAAATTGTAACAGATTTTTAGATTATCAAACAATCAGGAGCAGCGAAGTCATGCGAATAAAACCCTAGCTAACTGAGCTAATTGGTAGTGAAATAGAAAGAGTTCATGGCAAATTTACTGCAACCCATGACACTGCCAACCTGTGTTGATGAATGACTCGAACCACACTCGATTCCTATACTTAAGAAACGAGTCGTTTTGCTTACAAAAGGTAATCTCTTTTACAAATAATAAAAAATTTAACTACGGTCGTTCGTTATGGATTGTTAACTCTAAACATTTTGTGTAACTATTGGCTTCGTTAGATTTAGTGAAACTAACAATGGTTATACTAACAGATTACGGATCGTTCAATATAGGAACCGGGCTTCAGTTGTCAACTTAAGCATGCATATTTTATTGCCTTGTTTATTTGAAGATCAGATCCCCAATTTGATCAAAGTCGAATACATTGTAGCACTAATTTAGATAAAATATCCAATAGTTAATTAATTAAAGTGTGACGATTTCTTGTTGATGTTTTGGTATAAGAAATATGATTGTTCTAAAAACTTAGCACACGTGTAATAATTACTGTTAAAGTATTAACTTATTCGCTAATGAAATCAATTATAACTAAGTCACTTACCCTTCAGAAACTGATTTCGCTACGTACGTGTACAAAAGGTTGAAAAGAAAAGACTATCCCGTTATGCTCAAAACTTATTGTCACATTATACATTGCATTGTTATAGGTATAACCATGAAGCTATAAGGTATACCTTATAATTGACAGATGACAGGTGATGTGGAAGTTTTTATCATAAAGCATTTAAACGCAGTTATTGGTCTTTTGTACTAAATTCAAAAGAATTTCTATAAAATAGTTTCTGGTGATCTTAACCAACCAACAGTTAAAACATTAACTCCTTAAAATAAAGGTAAAATACCTAGTTTAGAGATCGAATCGTCTTCCAATTTTTTTGAAGTGAAACTTCTTTATCGGGGTTGGAAAAAAAATTGTGTAACATTTTTTTCGTTACGCGTCACATTTTTTCGTTACGCGCCATCTTTGTTCTTATCCCTACCACGCGTGATTCTAAGTATACTTTCTCCAGCGGAGTAGGGATTGGCAACAAACTTTATTTAACCAATTTCTGTAAAGTTGCATATAGTAAATTATTTTTTGAAAAATAACGTCATAAAGAAGTTTCACTTCTTCACTTCTTACGAGTGTACGCTAGTACACGCACACATATTTTTTTTAATTTGCAGTAAGTACTAATAGCATCAAACGCGTGAGTTGCTCTAGATTACGTTCAGTAAGTTACGTATTGATATCTATGAGTTTTTGGTCTGAACATTTAGTTCTCTTAGTTACCACCAGAGGCGCTGCTCTACTGTTTTTTTTATCCATCCAATCGTTATCGATCCAATTTGATTCCAGAACAGCTGGTCTACTCATCATCTTAATTACATTTGAGGAGTCAGGTAGCTTGCTTTGAGATCTCAGTTTTTAAGGATAGCAACATTTCTAACAACTTCAATGTTTATAGGCAGCAGTTATTTCTCATCACGACTCGGTCTTATTTCAACTCGACGAATTTTAACTCTTCTTAGCATTATCTGTGTTTGGGGGTTTGCTGAAAAAGGTCTTTTATAGAGATAAGCTCGCCTTTTGTAATTTTACAGCACTAATTTTATTGCTGTTTTGTGTACAACAAAGTATTAAATAAATAAAAAAAATGCTTGGCATAATGCGACAAAATTAACCGGTACAGCTAGTACGAGTATTTTGGTTTGTACGACTGTATAAATCAAAAAACGTATACTCTGATTTTAATAAGTTAGATTTATCTTCGCCCTGAATAGCAGAATAACAATAAAAAGATTTGAATGGGATAAAATATTAACACGGTAGACAGTATGCAGTTTGCCAACACAGCTAATACGTAAGTATAAAATAAAAAAAAGCAGTTATTATATTTCAAGGTTAATGAAGCTTTTTGCAATATGTACAAAATATGCATGAATTATGACTAAAGAGGCTTCATTTGCATATTCTCTATTATCAAACAATTGCCGGTAGGTTTGCTTACGAAACCATTTGATGACGTTGGGATATGACGACCCCATCCTCCGCTAGTCAGATAGTTTTATAATTTAGAATGCTCACCTATTTCACTAGTGCAGTCAGACTAAGTAGGTAATTGTCTTACGACTGATATAACCGCCTCCTTTCGTCATGATATCAGTGCTTGCTTTATCCTAGGTTATAATTGGTTGGTAGATAGCTGTGCAGCAATATAGGTCATACCGCCATACCCATTCCTGCCGACACAACATCAGTGTTCGACATTATCCTTTTAAGTCTATTGTGTCTTTTCATGGACGTATATAAGGGAGGGGTTTAGGGGGTCCGGACCCCCATTCATATCCATCTTACTTGTCCAAAAAAAATACTTTGTTACTTCTGAATAAATATTGCAAATAACTTTTTATATAAAGACACCTACCTACTTAAGAGTAACCAAAGTTATATATTTTCTTATATATTTCTCCCCGTTTTGGTCCGGGCTTCATTGCAGAATAGACCATCTGCCTTCCTGCCAGGCAGCTCGTAAAAGGCGAGCATAGGTTTACCGTCACTAGCACCGTGACATCTGACTAGGTGGTAGAGTTTCGCAGCGACTCGCCCGGATTAGTACCACCGCCTTACCTTTTCTGCCGCCATAACGTCGTGACGTGTTTCGGAGGGTAAGGTAGCTGGTAAACTTGCTTTTGCTCGAGGTCCAACATGTCTCAGGTTGGCAACGCACCATAACCACCTTTGGTGTCTCTAGGCGGTGGAAATTTCTTACCATCAAGAAATCCGTCTGTTTGTTTGCATTCCAATATCAATATAAAAAAAAATCACAGATAGCCCGCGGCTATACTTGCATGTTAGAGTCGCAGGCAATGTTGAATTTGTAAATGATAGATTTAAGAGCGTGATCTCTGTTTTTTTATTTTAAGGACCCCTCCCCCCCCCTTGTCAAAGCTATAGCTACGTCCGTGTGTCTTTTACAATCAGACGAGCCGCATACCTATTCGATAGGCACCGAAGTAAGTAGGTATCTTATAACAATAAAAGTGTCAGGTGTGTAGGTATATTAAAGCAAAACCTGTTAAATATTAATGAGTCATTTTTAAAAGTTGCCATAATTTTCAAACATATGAATGGTTGTGCAATATCTTTTAAAATAATCTTAATATAAATTCAGAAATAAGAACGTGAATTCATCATTATAGCCAATAGTTTGTAACATAATAAAATTGTAGAAGTGTGAATTAGGTACGAAGTACATTGTAGATGTATATATTTGAAAACGATAGGTTTAGGCGACTAAAAATGGGCTGCAGAACGCATTTTAGAATGTTTTATTCATTTTCATCTATATGTGTATCTAGCTAGGTATATCTCGAAAACTATTCACGCCGAATCTACTGAAACAATAGTAATGAAATTTTAGAGGCAGGCACCTTCCTACGTACTCTGTGTTTCGAGGAAGTCGGAAAGGAGACGACAAAGAGAAAGAAGTCAGTCTAGACTGTGAATGGCAGACAGTCGCGAACGAAGACGCGGGTACAGCTAGTATGAAATAAATATATACAGACACTGATATACAGCCGTCTATTTCCATCACAACTGTCTAACTCGGTCAAGAATATAGGTAATAGTAGAAAGTAAATTTCGTATACAAAAACAAACTTTAAAAAATTGAACCTTTTCACCGTTCCACGAGTAGGTATTATAAGTATAACCCCTCCACCAACAAGTTGATCATTAGTTACACATCTGCAAACCCATAAAGGGATCATAGGCGTTAGTCAAGACTATGTTTCAAACTTTGAATCAAAACAATCTTAAAAATTAGTAGTTTTTCAAAACCCTAATAGGTACCTAACATTTTTTATTGGTCTGAATTTCAAACAAACAAATAGGTATAAGACGATATACCTATTGAAGATAAGGAATGCGCATCAAATAGTTTGAATGCTGCGTTGTCTAGCCGAAGCTAGGACACTAGGCCTCTTGCGAAGTTAGATTTTCAATTACGTATCCTATCCCCAATTGCAATAATACAATGGTGAGCGCTGACGTGGTGACGATTGATAGGCAGGCAGGATCGTGGAATCTATTCAGGCAGTTGCAGGGAGTTGACCTACTCAAGGTCTTTTTTATGATATAGGATGGCAAACAAGCAGATTTCCTGACGGTAAGTAATTCACACCGCCTAGGATGGTGAGTTGCCATCCTGAGGGCAGGATGTCAAGCCTTGAGCAAAAGTAAGTTTACCGGCTACCTTATCCTTCGAACTGGAATAAGTCAACGGCAGCCACTGACGTTATGGCGGCAGGAATAGGCAACTGGTAAGGCGGTAGGTACCTAGTACCAATCTGAGCGATTCGCTGCGAAACTTTACTACCTAGTCAGGTGTCACGGTGTTAGTAACGGTAAGCTTATGCTCGCCATTTACGAGCTGCCGTGCCTGCCTGCCTGAAGGAAGATGGTCTATTCTGCAAACCGGAAAGTCACGGTGTTAGTGTCATTTAAACGTTTACTTGTTACGAGATGTTACAACAGTTCATTTATATTTTGCTAACCTAACATCAACCAAACAAGAAAGACCAATACAAGGCAGCAGCCTGCCATATAAAAGTCACATAAAATACCTACTACTGCAGTTAAATACTATAATGTCAGATACTATTAAAAATTAAACAAAATTATCCACCTACCTATCAGGAGAAAATAATATATAGCTACTTCAAAACGTCAAATAACGTCAAATACAAAATATATACAAACGCATAAACTCTTTTACAATGTATCCGGATAATGTGAACTAAAAACGTGAAGATAATATTGAACATTTAAAAGACAAATCAGGTTAGCATAAATTCAAAACGTCAACAAAAGCTTTGAAAGTTGACTTTAATATAAAACTATCGGAAATAGAAAACTCAATTCCAGAAAGTTTGGTAGGTACCTACCTAGCTATTAAAAATAGTACCAGGACAACATAAACCAAAAACGTCAAATACAAAATAATTGGGAAGTCATTGCACTTATTCATAGAGAAGCATGCATCGGCAAACGTGTTCTCGACTTACCTGAGAATCTGATCGGGCATGATTCAAATTATTCACCATCAATCCATTGTCTGATGCTAGTGGATCCATGTCTCTAACTTCATCACAGAACAATCACATAATCACTAACACTGTTACAACTAAGAATGTTCGACTAGAAGAAAACAACACGCGTAAAGAGCTAAACTTTACATAAGGCTGTGTTTCTGAACAGTGTCCGATCAAACTAAGGACGCCAGGCGCAAAACTTTACCGCGCGTGATTTCTTGGGACTTTTAAAACCAAATGGTCATATACGCTATTAATCTTTGCATACCAGAGTGCAATGAGACAGACATTCTCAGAGGGCTTCATAACCGTGTGAGGGAAAGGGACAACACTCGATCAGGTAGTCTGCCCCGAAGTAGACGAACAGTATCTACAGGTTTTGCTCCCACTACAAGGTACTCTGGGCCTCGGAGCTTGAAAGTTGTAGTTAAAAAACAAAATAGCGCTGCGCAGACGTCGCTAGACTGTCCACTTTTTATAATTAATGTGACTTAAATAACCTACAGACTGCTTCAAAACAACTTTTATTTCATTTAAGTTTTAAAAAGCTTATTGGAGCAAAATTTGAAAATCCTTTGCGTTATATACATCTTAACGATTTATAAGTTTTGCAATTGGTTATTCAAAAACTTCCAAATCGTAACACGAAAGCAGTAATTTTGAGATATTGAAATTAAATCGATTACACCAATACGATAAACCGGTTCAGTGCATTTTGGTGAAGGCCGCTAAGGGACAATCGTCCTTTTAAGTCAATTTGAACCTTAATAAGTACAAAAAAGACTTAAAGTTGCCCATGAGCTTGTTGATAAAGCACAAGATATCGGAATATCGGTTTCTATAGCACACAAAGATATGGAAGGTTTGTACCTGGTTCGGACATCAGTTTTTTTCTTTTTAAATTTGGAAGATGACTCAGTCTCATTTAGACAATCGGCATTTGAAATAATTAATTAGTGATATCACTAACGAATAAATTATTTTTGATACAGAAAGCGTGACGAAATGCCATAATTGTCATAGTAATAAAATATATTTTAGAAATGGAGCAGGAAGTAATTTTAACAGATAAAAGCGACTAATAAAATGTAAAAAACAATTTCATAAATATTGTATTTGTGAAAGTCAATAAGATTTTTGGCTGTATGTTGTAGGTTTTGCATCTGGATATACTCGTACATATGTACTAGCCGACCCGGCGTATCGCTAGACATTAACAGCCACTAACAGTTGGTATAAATTAAAAATTGTTTTTTATCATTTTCTCTGCATTTATTAGGCTTTTTCTTTTCATAAGCACCTTCTCTTGACAATAAATAACACAATAAAAAAAAGGATTATTAAAGCCACGCGAAATCATACATTCATACAAGTAAGTATCGCCACGCCCATATCCGCGAACTACAAGGCAGAGGCACAACACGGCTACCCAAGACTAGCCGAAGACACTAAAATCCTACAATGTGATAAGTGGTAAGCCTATCGCCAACCGAAGCATATCCAAATCCGAGCAATATTTTTTTTACAAAATTGGAAAAACCACATTTTCTTTTTGTTGCCCTACCCGGGAGACGAATCCAGGACTTCATGAAGTCAAGTAAAGTAGACCACACTATAGACAAGTAGTCTATAATACATAATATGTAGGTTGTGCTATGGATGGATGTAAGAACTTGTAAGTGGAGATGCTTGGATACATAAACCTAAACATAATCTAAACCACAGCATAAGTAACACTAAGTTACCTAAACCGCTAAACAAATTTGGACGAAAATCAATAAACAGGAATTTTAGCAGAACATTAAGAATTAACATTGAGTTTTTTTATGATATTGGAAGGCAAACAAGCAGACGAATTTCCTGATGGTAAGACATTCACGCCGCCTAGAGACACCAAAGGTGGTAATGGTGCGTTGCTAACCTGAGGCCGGGGTGTTAGGCCGCGAGCAAAAGTAAGTTTACCGGCTACCTTACCCTTCGAACCGGAACACGTCATGACGTTATGGCTGCAGGAATAGATAAGGCGGTGGTACCAAGACGGGTGAGTCGCTGCGAAAATCTACCACCTAGTCAGAAGTTACGGTGTTAGTGACGGTAAAAGCCTATGCTCGCCATTTACGAGCTGCCTGTCAGGAAGGCAGATGGTCTATTCTGCAAAGGAGCCTGGACCAACACAAGGAACATGTTTTAATTAAAACACATCCGGAAAAGCAAAATAGGCCGAAACCTCAAGCATTTAATTGATTTAGAAAAGATTCAAAAATAAATCTAAATTATGGATAGCTCCGCAATTACAATAGTACCGATATTGAATAATACCTAATACTAGCACACCCGGCAGACGTTGTTCAGCTATGTTTTGGATGTGATTTTAGTAAAAAAAAGTTGAAGTCACACACATCACTTAGGGGTATGAAAAGTAAATGATGGCCGATTCTAAGACGTACTAAATATGCTTAAAAATTTCACGAAAATCGGTCCATCCGTTTCAATCACGCACACCGTGACACGAAAATTTTATATGTTAGATGTAATAGAAAATATGCGAGTAAATATTTTCGAAGCCGAAGCTGGAAAAAATCTGGCAGTAAATTATAAATCCATAAGACCACAAGAGTGATTGTATAATATACTTTATATTTTTTTATACTATTGATAAAACAGATTTCTAACTTTTTATACCATCGATAAACAGAATATATTTACAAAATAGATAAGCTCGCATAAAATTGTGTAACTTCTTTAAATAAAACATAAGATGAAGCTTTCTTTCGACGTTGAAATAGAAGATTGATGTTAACAAGTTTGTATAAAAACAATATCTATTGTGGAAAAGAAAATCAATAGAACATAAAATATATTATTCACTTTATCTTTATCGCGATAATATTCAGATTATACTATAAAATAAACTTATGTAAACTCCTTTCCAAGAAAATTTTAGAAAACAATATTTTTGATTGACAATTTCATTTCATTGTTAAATCATTAAAATATTAAAATGTTTGCAATGGTTTAAAATTTATACTTATTCAGGCTTAATGCCTTATTTTCTATTAACAATGACATGAATCGGCAAGAGCTTGTATTTATAGTAACTATCTCTGCTGCTTTGTCCTTTGTAGCTACAGTTTTAGAAAAGTCTACAAGGGGTCGGAGATGGCCGTAAGAGTTAATATCTTCACCCCTTAACATTTAAAAGTTATGTAATGCAATCATATAATTATGATTACTGAGAAACATGAGAATTTATAAATAGTTGTTAACAAAAACACGTAAGTAGTTTATAAACTAACTTAAACTTAATTTTTTAATTTAGGTGCTGTTATTTAATCTTTTAAATAACAGTAACAGGTTATGTGATTTAATCTTTTGTATAATAGCTGTACTGGCAGACGTTCTATTATTTTTCTTTAATGTGATTTTAGTAAAAAAAAACTGGGGTGTGACACCCTTGTGATTTAGGGGTATGAAAAAAGATATTGGCCGATTCTCAGACCTACTCAACATGCGCACAAAACTTCATGAGAATCGATCAAGCCGTTTCGGAGTAATACAGGAACGAACATTGTGACACGAGAATTTTATACATAAAATGGCTTTGTTAGACCGACGAAATTCATATCGCTTGACATTAACAACTATTAACTGTTTGTAGGGAAAAGAAGTATTGTTTTTTTTCCTATTTTCCCTGTTTTTCTCTTTGTAATCTTCCCCTAATAAAAACAAACACAACAAAGAAAGTCCATTCGTTCAAGTGGTGTATGATGAACGCGAGAAATGGAGATTCATTTATATATAAATAGAAAAAGCAAAGTCGAGTTACAACAGCATCTTCAAAACCGCTAACTCGACTTTAAAGATATTTATTTTATTAAGGTTTTTGGATTCGCCTTGTTCCTGAATGGCAGTACAAGTGATAAATCATTAGAAACATTAAAATTTAAAGAAATACCTGACACGGGGCAATCACTATAATGTTCGCCGGTACAGCTAGTTTTAAATGAAAGTTTCGTCACGTTATTAATCTCACTGCCTACCTAATTTAATTAACGAAACTGCCAATTAATCAGTCGCATAATTAATTTTCTGTAGGTGTATCTAATTTTTTTTAATGAAAACCTGTATTTTGTCTCCATTGATTGGCATACATCATCATTAAAATTAATGATAAATGTTAACATAATAGTGTTTTAACCCTATTTTTTTATCATTTTCACATCGCAGTAATAAAAGAGTTAAGAACATCTGTCTGCTTGTTTGTGGCTATTGTACTCAAAATTCGAATATATTAAATATATTTTACTTTAACTATACTTATTTATTATATATTTGTTATTTTCTATCGTCGGCGCTTGGTAAAACTTTCAAAGATTCATATATTTTTAAATGAAGAACTTGTACTGTATTACGTATTACTAATAATTTATTATTTTGTAAATAGCCTACCGGTTTCGCATCAGGGCTAAAATTTAAGTTTAAGTGATACGTAAAATTTTAATAGTTAGCCCTAAGAATGCTGTAAAAGCGAAACCGGTAAGCTGTTTATAAAATAATAAATTATAAGTGAAATGTAAAACAGTACAAATGTCTCTTTATTTAAAAACTAGCAGTTCCACACCGCTTCGCCTGCATAACTTGGCTTCTACTGCATCGATTTTGACGAAACAAAGCCTATGTCACTCAGAGCTAATGTAGCATTCTAAAGGTGAAAGAATTTTTGAACTCGGTCCAGTAGTTTTGGAGCCTGTGCATTTCAAACAAACAAAAAATCAAATCTTTCCTCTTTATAATATTAAGTATAGATATAAACTTTACAAATTATTGAGAAAACTTTGGTTGCAATCAGTCTGCTTCTCCTTTATATTTCAGATAAGAAAAGATACACAAGATGCAAAACTTAACAAATATTATCGACTGAAATAGACATAATATAAAATTCTGCAAAATTCCCAATAAATAAATCAAAATGTCTACATATTTTTATAGAAAAATGTTCAACGGCATTAAGCCAACCAAATTATGGTACTACACGCCTCGTAAGGTTTTCAACGGTCATCTCAATCATCGAATGACCACCAGACCCTATGTAAATGGAGTGGCTATGACAGATGATTTTTTCACAATCGTCGGTATTGTAGTTGCATCAGGTCTGACTGTCATGTATTCCTTTGGATTTTTGACCTCAAGGAAGGAACCAACGACAGTGGTAAGGAGAGACCTTTGCGATGTGCCAATAATAACAGAGGCAAGTACAAAAAGTACGAAATTTGAAAGTGCACAGCGGTCGAGCAGCAATACACCCTGTCCACCTGAAAAGTAGGATATTTTGAAGCAAAAAGAGATAGTATCAAAAAAATGTGAACTGATACTGAAAAAGGAATAAAATAAGAGTTTAAAAAAGACAGTGTTATTATGGATATATGGTACAGTTAATAAAATCATAACCTAAATAGTGAAAGTAAATTGAGATGAAGTGTACTGAATTCAACATCTTAGGAAGATAAAGAGAAACTACTATGAATGACAATTAAATATCAAATACGAAACCTTCTTTGTTTGATAAGTAGCATATGAATTGTAAACCAAAGAAATAAAGAAAGTTATGGAAAAAAATTCTTTGCCGACGCGCAAAACAAACTTTCCAGTAGTTTAAATGACTATTCAAATTTATAAAATCTGGTACAATTTCGTATACGCCTTTGACAAAAATCTCTTGCCGATTCATGCCATTAAATTTCTATATTAACTATATAAAGTTTTTTATTTTCACGTTCTCCAACTTTCTTGTAGCTAGAAGAACAAGCATACGCTCTAGGAGGTTAGACATCTGTTGCATGACCACATATTTGCAACATTGTCATTACTGTTTAAATTAATAGACATTAAACTGTAGTGTTGGATTTGATCTGAGTGCTGAATATGTAACTCAGTTACCAACTCAAAATGGAAAAGTGTACATCAATTAGCTGTGAAATGGCGTCATTTGTGTTTGCTATATCAGAGATACATAATCAGCACCCTGAACCGCTAGACCACAGAGATGATGTTTTTTTTTTAGTTTTTGACAAGGGCTTTAGCATCTGCCATTAGTGAAGTTTTCATCAAAAGTCAGACGTGCCAGGATATTGCGATGGCAAGCTTGTTGTTGTTGTTGTGAGATTTGGCGGCAACGAGAAAATCAACGATATACTAATACTGAATACTTCACTTGTGTGCTTAAAATGAACAAATTACAAAATTGTACAAAATACCACCAAAATTGACTAACGGCCAATATTAATAATCAATCCTAGTCCAAAACTCGCTGTCCAAGATTGATATTTTGATCTATTTTTATGTTATCGCTTGCCAATAACATATCTGTGGACGGGATAAATATGGCAATTAAGTATTGGATAGGCTGGCGGATACGCAGCTATCTAGATTGCTTGAAATCCATTAGATTGAGATACATTATTAACATTGGCCGTAATTCAACTAAACATACATAAATTACGAAAAAACTGAGACCATCATATTTTCTCTCAATAGCGCCAAATCCTCCATTGTTCAATGTTATAATAGCAGTAATCGACTAGTAACAAATTATATCTCATGGCCACCTAGTTTCAAAAAAAAATAGAGATATAAAGACATTCCAAATTTTTTAGATATTTTGAGCAATTTTAACGATATGCAGCAAACTCTGAAAGCTCTTGCTGTTTCTGTGAGTGTTGTAACAGCATATCATTATTACGTACTGAAGAAAAGTATTTAGTTCGGTAAAACTTAAATTACGAAATGGATGTATCAGCTTGAAAAGCCCAATAACGTACAAATTGGTAAGCATTTCAAATTCAGGTTTAGAATTAGGAAAACACTCTTTTTATAGTACCTCTATCAGGTATACTCGTAGAATAAATTTAATCATTGGGTACGATTTTAAACTGTAGGATTTTTTGCATCTATCATTGGCCCAAAGTTGCACAAAGAAATAAGATTTTTTATGTTCTAGACAAATAAACCATTAAGATTGAAGAGAGTAAAGATCATTTTTCAAAAAAAAGGTTAGAGTTTCCTAGTCCTTTAAATTAGCTTCAGTCGTATTTAGAGTTTCTTAAATATGTAAACCAAAGCAACTAACTGACAAAAGGCTTCTTTTTTGTATGATTACTATACTCTGAATAGTATTCTGTGGTTGTAGCTGAGGTCTCACAAAAACAAGAAAAAAACGTCAGTCTGAAAGCTGTAAAATCGAAAGTATGAATAAAAATTAAATTGCTTTTAGCGAAGATTTAAAAGGATTTTAAACTCACAAATTGTTTGAATTTGAAAGTTAAGGAAATTTATGTTTAATTTGTAAATTTAATAAATTAATTTGAGTGTGGGACATGGAAGGAAAAGATCAATTTAAATTTATTCTGTTGATATTATCGATGAGTACATTGATACAATATTCGTTCGGTATGTTCACACTGCCATGGTCTTCGAAAGAATCAAAACTCGTAAAAAAGGAACAGAGTATTAACACACAGAAACAATTTAAAATGATCGAAAAACTGCAATCAGGAGACCGAGTTATTGATGCTTGAAAAATCTAAATATAATTATTGTTATAAAGTTTAAACATTTTTGTTCTTTTCATTTTATAACAATGTACAAATATTTAAAAAGAAAGATCGAACTCTAAAAATATGTAATCATTTACAAGCAGAAAAATCTTCTGACGTCGGTACGTGTATGTGTGTACGAAAAGAACACAATAGATGTTAAAGGTGCGTTGCTACATCTGGTATGTTAAGCATCCTACGAAAGATAAGTTGTTGTCTATCATCCGTACGACAATTTCGAGCACTTATGTTATAGCGCCAGAAAATATAGGACAGTATTTAATCAGAGCCAGTCTTTTCATGAAACAACGGCCTAGTATGATGGGAGTTCACTACGGGGATAGTCCACTAATTAGAATTATTTAATGGCTCCATTTGCGGGCAATGAAGTTGTCAAATCCTTTCTCGTAACCAATCTTAACTAAAAAGTAATCTCCAATAATAATGCAAAATATTTACATAAATTAATCGCACAAAATTTATTTTCAACTTGTCCGCTTCTGGTCAAATAAATATTTACATATCGCGTCAGATGATGTCAGAAAAGTTATAGGTACTTTTTAATTCCAAGAATATGTGTTAGTAGAAGATCCAAACCTACATCGACCTCCACCGAGCTGATAATAGAATGAAACATGAAAACTTATTAGTATACTAGCTGACCCGGCGAACTGTGTATCGCTTGACATTAACAGTTGGTGTGACAAAAAATAGTAATAAATCCCCCTATTATGTAACATTTTTCATTGATGCTTCGCTGCTATAGGTTTTAGCGTGATGATATATAGCCTATAGCTTTCCTCGAAAAATGTCCTATTTAGTATTGAAAAAATGTTTCAAATCAGACCGGTAGTTCCTGAGATTAGAGTATTGAAGTAAATAAACTCTTTAGCCTTATAATTAATTATAATAATAACATTATTATAGATTAAATTAAGTGTATTGGAAATCTAAAAATAATCTGGACAGAATGTTTCTAATTATATTTTTAAGTTTTTTCGTCATTTCGATTGTTAAAAGGCAACCGAACTTCAGCACATTTAATACGTCTTATATGTATACTAAGTCAGGTATTTTTTTTAATTATCTTTTTTAAAAAAATACATTATCATAAAGTACAGGATTTTTAAGGCAATTTTAATTTATCACACTCGTATGCCAAATTTAATACAAAAAAGGCATATTATTATCAGCTCGGTGTAGGTTGCCTAAAAAAATTATGGACGTAATTGCAAAACACTGCAGAAAATTATTTCTAATACACTAGTGTCATAAAATTTGTTTCATTCTATTATCGGTTTGGTGTAGGTCGATGTAGATTCGGATCTTCTACTATTACTGACCAGATAAGTTGGTCGAACTGTGCAAAGTAGTTGAGTTTATTCATTGAGAGATATCGAGTGAAACGCTTGAATGCAACGAATGTTGATGAATGATTAGAAAATAGAACGATTTGTATGGTAATACAAAGAAATCAATAATTAAGATGAGATAACAGAGACAATCTTGGTCTTGGTTTTGTAGTCTTTACCAAACCTGAACGAGTGCAAGATTTAAAAAGCTACAAGCATTTTATGGTTTAGGACAGTGAAAAAGCTGACCTCTTCCTAGAGAAGAGACATCAGTCGCATGTAAGCACCGTAGTTGCTATAGGTACCATATGAATGGCTGGGATCTCTGGCCACGTGGGCAGATCAACCTATCAGAACCTCCTATCCTCACGGTTATCAGAATGGAACACAATAATTACGAGCAATTACGCTATGGCGATAAGAATATATAAGTCACTAGTATACCATTTCTGGTATCTCCTTGAATTTTGCAGAAATGGCATTTAAAGCAAGCAGCATTTTACTTCTTGGTAAAGATTTTTGAGCACCATATTAAGTTTTGTAGCGTTTAGTCAACACTTCAGTAAGCAGTAATTCTCTGTAAAAACTTTAGTGCCTTTGTCACATTGCCAATCCAGCTTAACAGAGTAAAGTATTTTTACCGGGTTGGTCCAGGTTGTGTAGTACAGACGAGTAAGGCAGCTCGGAAGAGACAAAGGTAAAATGAGTCATTACCAACAAGACCTGGTGTTGGAGTGACATGCAGACTTGTTTGGGTATGGATCCGTCGCCTCACTTACTAGTTACACCAGAGGCCATAATGACAGAGCCTATACCAGTCCGGGGGTAAATTAGGTGGTAGAGCAGCACAATTGACCTTACACCCTGGCTAGGACTGCGTCGTAACTCACAATTACAAAATCTGGGGGCACGGTAGCGCCCCCGTCAAGACGAGCCAAGGTAAGCGCAAGTCTTTCGCCGTTTTTCGAACCCTCATAATATATTGGCTGTTTCATTACATACTTCAGAAGCAAAATATAGTTAGGCCGAGAAGATTCAAAATCTTCGCTCTACACGAGATCTGATATATTTTTCACGTGGCAAACCTTTGTGGTCACCTTGGCAAAATTTTACATTAAATGTTTTTGGTGGGATCTATAGTTTCTATGAACCTTGGTTGTATCTTGAACTTGATCGGTGTCTTATCACATAAAAAAATGTGAAATAATAAAAATAAAAGTATGGAGGTGATGCAAACATTCTGAAGTCTTTAACGGGATCAAATTAGTTCACAAATATTTTAAAATATCACGTGCACAAAGTTAATTTCGTTTTGTGCAGATGGGTTATTTACTTTTAGCTAGGACTTACCCTTTTCCTCCTCTTCCTCCCAGGAAAGGTATTCAATGGTTGAGGAGGTTGCAACGGTGGTAGATGGTAGAAATATGGTGACGGCATCACAAAATCATTTATCCCTGGTGTTAGAGATTTGGTTCTTGCCAACGATCGCACTGTCCCATACAAACTAGCGTTTCGTCCATGGCTTCCATACATGTTAATCATTGCACAGTCACAGAATCACTACCTATCTTCACGCTAGTTCTACTTAGTAGGCAGAGTTAGACCTGTGTACGCCAGATCTAAAGACAGCGCGTGAGCCAACAGCAAAAATCGAGAGAACGTAAGATGTATTCGCGTAGAACTTATTTTTGATAGAAAAATAAGTTATAGCTTAATCGAGGGTTTTTCAAACGTTTTAAATGTCGTTGCCAAAATCGGATGCGTGTGGGCGGTCTGCGGTTACGGGTACAAATGGAGTAAGTATCGTGTACTGGGACACTACAAACAATTATCATAGTTTATCTGCTTTTTCCGATAGCTCATGGAGCGCAACGTATCACCAATAGGGCTGCTACCTCTTGGAAGTTTCAACTGTAGGTTTTGTGCTTAAAGCCCAAGGAGCTATTATTGCACGGGCAAGAATCACAACTACGTAGACATACATAAACGAATCATGCGTAAGACATCACGGCAAACACTATTTTGTTAATGAGCATATCAAAATCATAATCAGAACCATAACATAACAGAAGAATTATGTGCGTCTCAATGTCTCTAGCTCCCGAGGGAAAATAGGGATGTTGTAAATTTTAATTATCTGTATGTGTTATATGGCGCAGACGCCATCTTAACTTTTGAACTGATGGATCGATGTCGGTGCAAATTTTTTTGTTATAAAATTGACATGATCGATATGGGTTGTCCAATTATAATTATAAATGCCTAATTATAATTATAATTGGACGACCTCCCACCCGGTGGACTGATGATCTGGTCAAAGTCGCGGGGAGTCGCTGGTTACAAGCGGCTGGTGATCGTGACTTGTGGCGCTCTTTGGGGGAGGCCTATGTCCAGCAGTGGACGTCTTCCGGCTGATGATGATAATGATGATATAAATTACCACCAGATCAGAATAGCGGCAAAACACTGAGAAAATCCTATCATATATTATAATGTCAACAAAAACCTTGAAACACTTAAACCTCTCATTATAAACCGGCAAAAGTTTCTTATTGAAATCAAGTAGAATTAAGTGTGTGCTAATACATAATATAAGTCGGTTTTATAAACTACAGTGGCTTCTGTGTTTAAAAAAAATAGACTACAAACGTCAAAGACGTTGTAACACAAACAACTATTGAAGAATTTCCAGCTGTTATGGTGGGTTAAATAGTTAGCTCGGAGTTAGCTTCAACTCTTTTTTTTATGTAATAGGAAGGCAAACAAGCAGACGAATTTCCTGATGGTAAGAAATTCACGCCGCCTAGAGACACCAAAGATGGTAGTGGTGCGTTGCCAACCTGAGGTCAGGGTGTTAGGTCTCCTAGTAAGATGTCACGGTGTTAGTGATGATAAGCCTCTTACGAGCTGCCTGGCAAGAAAGGCAGATGGTCTTTTCTGCAAAGGAGCCCGGACCAACACGGGGGGGCAGATGGTCTATTCTGCAAAGGAGCCCGGACCAATACGGGGGAATTCGTAATTAAACGTAACATATCAACGTGAAAGTGGCCCTTATCTAACTAAAATCAGATTTGTATAAAATCTTATCAGTTGCTTTGCAATTTAAATGTAGATTTTAGGAGTTTTCATTGTTATTTTTTATCTTCTTACTGATGTTTCACAGGTGGCAACCCTAATCTCAAATGAGAGAAAAACATGCACGTATTGCAGCGCACGCGCTGATACACATGGCTAATTTTAAAAAGTTTGTCAACGTTGCTGCGATATGTTAGACTTTTTATATGACCTAGCATGAGTTTGTTTTCATAAAACAGGCAGACATGGTAAGAGACTGTCGCTTACAGGCACCATGGCTTCAACAGGAGTGGTGCGACCTCGGATCCCACCTGACATCTTAAGGCCTTAAACGCAACTCTAACGGCTTATTTCACCTTAAATCATAATAAATGGTAGAACTTCTTCCGGTTCTGCGGTTAAGATAGGCGTAGCGCAAGGCTCTATTTTTGGTCCATTTCTGTTTCTTATATATAAATGACTCACCTTGCTACATAGGGAATACCCAAGATATTGTTATATTCGCAGACGACACTTCACTTGTATTCAAAGTGAAAAGACAATTAGGTAAGTATGATGAAGTGAACAATGCGATATCCAAAGTTGCACATTGGTTCACAGTTAACAATATTTTTTTAAATAGTAATAAAACGTAATGTATGAGATTTTCAATGCCTAATATTGGGCTAGTAGATACCAATGTACAACTAAATGGATCTAAACTGGATCTGGTTGAATCCACTGTCTTTTTAGGTAAAACAATTGATAATAAATTGGAATGGGGCCCTCATATTGAGAAACTAAAAAAATAATAAATTTAAAGGATGTTGAAACTGCCCGAATAGTGTATTTTAGCTATTTGCATAGTCTAAGGTCTTATGGGTTTTCTTCATTGGGGAAATTCTGCAGATATAAGTACTATATTTGTATAACAAAAAAGAGTAAGGTATTTTTAAGTAAGGGATTCCGAGAAAAAATCAAAGAAATAAATATTTTAACCTTGAGTCCTCAATACATTTATGAGAATTTAATTTATGTCAAAAAAATCTGTGAATGTTTACAAAAAATGGGACGTTTACGATTTAAATACGAGAAATAAAAATAATGTAGTTGTATACAAACTCGTCTCCGTAAAATTAGTAAATCCATTGGCCGTATATGTTTCAACAATAAGCTGCCCAAAGGTAATAGAGATCTACCTTTAAATTAGTTTAAAAAATGTATAAAAGCAAAATTATGTAAGAAAGGCTTATAATAAGGTCTCAGAGTATTTGGATGACGAACATGCATGGGGATAGAATTATTATCAAACTCCCACTGCAATTTGCAATATGATTTGTTGTAATTTGTTACCTTTAATTTAAGTTAAAATTAAATTGTAAAGTGTATTTTTTATCTAGTTTTTATCTATATCATGTAATTAGTACTATTGAAAAAATAAACAAGCCCGCTGAGTTTCCTTCGCCGGATCTTCTCAGTGTGAGGCCGCGATTCCGATCCGATGGTAGTTTAAAAAAAATGTCGTCGCGCACAAGTACCATTTGTATGGTTCTCGTGAACAAATATTTTTTTGATTCTGATACCTCAAAACCAGTTTTTAATTAACAGAATTTAAATACTGTTATGTCCGGTAAGTACAGAAGAGCATGCAGAGTGCAAATACGTAGTTTCACTTCATCACTCATAT
Organism: Calephelis nemesis; assembly: GCA_002245505.1. Lineage (NCBI taxonomy): Eukaryota > Metazoa > Arthropoda > Insecta > Lepidoptera > Riodinidae > Calephelis > Calephelis nemesis. The sequence goes on from NJDD01002730.1 coordinate 67,462, forward strand.
TTGCTATTGGTACTATAGACACCTATAGATATAACACAGTACAGTTTTCCCCGTGTTGGTCCGGGCTCCTTTGTAGAATAGACCATCTGCCTTCCTTGCCAGGCAGCTCGTAAAAGGCGAGCATAGGTTCACCGTCACTAACACCGTGACATCTGACTAGGTGGTAGACTTTAGCAGCGACTCGCCCGGATTGGTACCGCCTTTCCTATTCCCGGGGCCATAATGTCATGACGTGTTCCGGTTCGGAGGGTAAGGTAACCGGTAAACTTACTTTTGCTCGAGGCCTAACATCCCGGCTTCAGGTTGGCAACGCACCATTACTACCTTTGGTGTCTCTAGGCGGCATGAATTTCTTACCATCAGGAAATCCGTCTGCTTGTTTGCCTTCCAATATCATAAAAAAAAGTAAGCTGTACAGGGGTTACAGTTTACTACTGTATTAAAACCCATGAAGCAGTATGACGTGGTCATTTTGTACTCTATGCCAGTGAAGAATCATCTTGAAACCAGAACAATTAACAGTTAACCGAATTTTCTCCGAGTTGTCTCATAGTCTACTAATATATTTTGGAAAAACGACTTTGTGTTTCGTTGCTCATTACTTATTATACTTTATTAACAACCAGCCCGGTTATAACCATACATATTAAAAATATATCGCGTCTGTGGTCTAGCGGTCCAAGTGTCCAAGGTCCTGGGTTAATCCCGGGTCGGGAAACAAAAACAAAATGTGGTATTTTCAATTTTCTAATAAAAAAAATGTTGCTAGGGATTGGATAATATGTTCCTTGTTGGCGACAGGCTTGCCACCTATCACATTGTGGGACTCAGTGTCTTCGGGTAGTCGTGGGTGCCCTGGTTTTGGCTCTGCCTACTCCTTAGTAGATATGGGCGTGAAGATACTTTTATTTTAAAAAAAACTATCATGGTAGTTACAAGTTATTAAAATCTTTGACTCTTAGCTCTAGCTTTTAACTTTTGCTTAAATTAGCGCCATCTTATGAGTATTTGTAATACTATGAACCAGCACTACGACGGAATCTCAACAGGCATGCCCACACGACCGCTTAGGTTAACATATTAATATCTACTACAAATGAGATTGTAATTCAGGATCACTAATAAACCCCATTACCGTTTAAGTTATTAAAGTAAGTTTTTAGAGATCGCGCTTTTGTTTATTTTCTTACTTTTAGTGAAAAATAGTGGCGTAGATGATGTAGCAGTTATTAAAACTAAAAAAGCGCCAATATAAAATAATGCAAATTAAAAATGATCCGAAAATCATCCATGATTTTTATTATCAATATAATTGTGTTGTACCTAGCTCAAGTATATTGAATACACAAATTAAAGATATTTTAAATGTAAGACATTTCCTGTACCCGAGATGATTTTTTTCATATTGAAGTGATGATATGTTGTGGGGGTAAACGCGTTACACAGATCGAGTCTGTCTAGATTAGTTTAATTTATGACTTCTGACGGGCGTACTGACGCTTACGTCTTTTTGAAGACAAAAGAACACTGAACTGCGATTGGCTTTGGGGGAGACAAAAAGTGGAAGTTTAGTTTCCATTTCATGTGGAGTATCTGTTTCATGAATTTATAAAAATTAAATATTTCAATTCTTTAACAGTGACTTATTAAAAATTAGGAATACCATAAATAACGTTACTTGAATTTTCATTTATCAAAAAAATTTAATCGGTCGTGTGCGAATAACCTAACATCAATACATATTTAAACACACTCCATAGATGGCGCTACTTGAACGAACATCTAATTTCATCTGTGGCTCAGATAAAACCTGAAAGCTTAGTAGGTACATTTTGACATGTCAATTGAAAATTCATAAGTGTCAAAATGGCTCGGTATCAAAACATGAAATAATTAATATTTTTTAACCGTTTTCTCGTCCGGACCCACTCAAAACTATATTTTTGACTATGACTACCAGAAATATAGTGAGAGCGTTGTTTGAAATGGTCTTTAGCAAAGTACATTGCTCGGCATATTCGGAAAAAGACAATGGATTTGGCAACAAGTATGTATGGGCAGGGTCCCTGGACTCAGGTATACGAATCGCCACACACCATAAGAAACCCGTAATGGTAATAATCCACAAGTCTTGGTGTTCGGCGTGTAAAAATTTAAAACCCAAGTTCGCACAATCCGATGAAATCCAATCCCTTAGTAAACACTTCGTGATGGTAAACCTTATTGATGAAGAGGAACCAAAGAACAGTTCATACTCACCAGATGGGACTTACATTCCTAGGTAATTTAAAGATATAAAAGTAGTAAGTGAGCAAAAAAAAGTATAAGAAAAATAAAAAATAAAAACATGGTCAATGTATTAGTGATATCAAAAGGAATAGAGTTCAGCTCATCTTAATTGGCATCAGTGCTCATGACAGTCGTGTTCCGGTGTAAAGGGCAGGGTAACTGGTCAGCTTACACCATTTCTGCCTCAGGGTGACAGCATACTTTCTGTCTATAGAAGATACATATTTTTTAACATCAGGGCATCCATCTGCTTATTGGCCTTCCTGCGATTTTTATATTAAATTCTTAATTTGTGAGCATGGTGATAACGTTTGCAGGATCCTGTTCGTCTCCCCGATGGGTAATGTGGACCATGAGATATACAACGAGGAGGGTAGTAGCCAACACAAGTACTTCTACAGCCGCCCAGAACAGATTGCCAGGTCCATGAGAAAAGCTCTGAAGAAGTACAACCTTGAGCCAGTCGATGTGTGATAATCATGGATATTTTGTAAGTCAAAACTTGGATAGGAAGTTTGATAGTTTTTGTTGCCTGCCATGTTGGTCGAGAGGTTAGCGTTCACGCGTATCGCCGCCGATCAGCGAGGCTCAGGTTCGATTCTTCACGATCAATTAATTCTATTAAACAGCCATATGTATTTCAGTTTATGTATGTATCAGTTTCATCATGCATCCATAGGCAATAACATCTTCTATGCAAATAAATTAAATTTGAGTGTCTGCTTCGGTACCCATAGACAATGACATCAATGCAAATAAATAAAATTGGAGTGTCTGCTTGTAATATAAAAAAAAAACGCTTTTTACTTCATGCATAATATGAAGGAGTATACGGTAAATATACCAAAATAGTTTCGTCGGTATGTTCGTCTGTCTGTTTGGATACTTTTATTCTAGAAAAACTTAATAAAACTTTTTTTTATACATTTCTTGCGGACGAATCTACACGTACAGCTAGTAAGCATATAATTTGTATTCTTTGTAGCTGGATTAATCTACGCAATTTGACCAGTAATATTTATTAATCGCCTCTGTGGTCTAATGGTCCGAGAAGTAGCGGGTTCGACTCCCGCGTCGGACAACTCAAAACGGAGTTTTCCGATTTTCTAATAAAAACCACGTAGCCGGTGATTACATAAATTACCGTTTGGCGATAGTTTTGCCAAATATCACATTGCGGGACTACAGTATGTACAACACCTTCTGCTATTCGTGGGTGGCCTGGTTGCACCTCCGCCTTCGTCTTCTGGGATACACGCTTGATACTTATTCTATGAATGTCATAGGGATACCATACCATACCATTACCCGCTACGGTAATAACATAGTAATTTATATGGCTGGACTATTTCGCCAGTGCAGCCAGACGAAATGATTACTCGATCTTGCAAGGGCTTGCCCCGTTTGGATTTTTGCCAACTAAAGGTTGCGATCGTAAGCTTATAGCAAGTTTGGCACAACCGTTTGTACCTCACTCCTTAGTGGTATCTTCACGCCCATAGACCCGAAAAGGTAGGCAGAGGCACAACAAGGGCACCCACGACTAGCCGAATACACTAAGTCCCACAATGTGATAGGTGGTAGGCCTATCGCCAACCGGGCACATATCCAATCCCGAGCAACATTTGGTTTATTAGAAAATTGGAAAAACCAAATTTTCTTTTTGTTGCCCGACCCTTGAATCGAACCTGGGACCTCATGAAGTTAACAGCTTATTTCATTTTGTTTTTTCCGGATAGATATGTGAGAGATCAGGATAAAAAGTCATAAGTTATTCCGTATTTTCTTTCACTTAAAAAAAAAACATTTTTTACGATAATCGGTTTTTCTTTCATTACCGAAAATTTGAACCGGTTTAAATATTCTTTTTTTATTTTAAACTAGTGCACTTGAAAAGTGATCCCATTGCCACAATCTGAATCTGATTGAATCCCAAGAAAATTGCGAGAAATGGTAAATTTTTGTGTAGGTGCTTAGATGACACAGTTGATTATTTTTTTTTTGCAGTTTTACTGCTTTTCAATTATGTACTCGTATATACCTTCATCCCTACACCATTCTTATTCTTATGCTGCTGCTCAGGGTAGCTGGTAGAATTGCGTAATAGGCCTTACATCCCGTTCACAGGACAGCTACACACCTGTAACATCTATGGTGTCTATAAGCCACGGTTGTCTCTTACCTTCAGGAGATGCATGTGATGGCTCGCTGACCTATTAGATAAAAAAATACAGCGAAATTTTATTTAATCATGTATGTTCAGAAATTTCTAATAAGAACATTTTAACAAATATTTTTACTGTTTGTAAAGATTATAGATACTGTATAGTTACTTTTGTTTCTCCTGATGTAATATTTAATACTAGAAAAATATTTTCAGAATGACCAGAAAAATAAAATAAGGATACAAATACAGCATCACATCTACAATAAACATTTCAGAAATACATACCGAGTTTATCCTTTATCTTAGTTTATTTAGAAAAGGACCTGGTACCGACTGCTGCTGCCAAGATTTGGATGTTAGATCTTGGCAACAAAAATTGAAATTCTCTTTATGAAACGGGTTATGAATTGTCTATATAAATATTGCAGGCTAGCCTAAGATGCCCTGGTAGTGCCTCTGCCGAGGTGTGATATGGGATATGGGATGGGCGTTTACATATATACAATATTCGCCATATTCAATCGTCTAAATGTCGCCTCTGTGGTCTAGCGGTCCGGGTGCTGGACTGACTGACTGACTGCACAAGGTCCCAGGTTCGAATTCCGGGTCGGCCAACAAAAAAAAATTGGATTTTTCCAATTTTCTAATAAAAAAAATGTTGGTCGGGATTGGAAATGTGCCCGGTTGGCGATAGGTTTGCCACCTATCACACTGTGGAACTTAGTGTCTTCGGCTAGTCGTGGGTGCCCTGGTTGTGCCTCTGCCTACCTCTTCGGGGATATGGGCGTGAAGATACTACTACTAAATATATTATCCCCTTACTGATAAAACTTACGCACCTGCTGATCTGATGAGTGACTTCATTTTTTGTAAGTAAAATCAGGTAAAAATGAAGTTACACCCATAAGTTGATGTGTTCCGGTTCGGAGGATAAGGTAGCCGGTAAATTTACATGTGCTCGAGGCCTAACATCCTTGCCTCAGGTTGGCAACGCACTATTACCACCATTGATTTCTTTAGACGACGTGATTTTTTTACCATCAGGAAATCCGTCTACTTGTTTGCCTGTCAATATCATAAAAAAATATCAAAAGGCGCGTAACTTTTACTAGTAAGAACAATAGAGTACCTATAGACCGCTCGTTAACCGCCTCGTTAGTCGAGAGGCATGCGTACACGCCTAACTACACCAACCTACCGCGAGGCTCGGGTTCGATTACCGACGGGGGCAGGCATTTGTGTGTTGTGTCTGCATTTTCGGGTCTGGGTGTTGCTTAAATTTATTCTGGTATTTATTTAAGTATTTCCATGTACTAGTATCGTTGACTAACACCCATAACACAAGAATATAATTTGCTTACTTTGGGGTTAGATTCAATTTGTGTGACTTGTCGAGGGATATTTATTTATTAACAGACAGTTAAAAAAAAAACGCGCGTTATAACTAAAGGACAGTTTAAGCGAGTTGGCTGAAAATTGATGAGAAGGTAGCTTCAAACGAGGAGAACACAGGTTTTATTCCGTTCGACTGCGAGGAAACTAGGAAAAACAACATTTTAATTTTTCCCACACAAACTACAAGGGTGGAAGGAAGTTTGCCGGAACAGCTAGTTTTTTGAATAATTTAATAACTGTAATGTCAAGTGAGAGACTATGTAACTAAATACTGTCTGCATTAAAATATTTCAGTTTCTTAAGTTTCTTAATGGACATCGTCTAATTGGAGTAGAAGTTAGAAAAAATTAGGTTTGTCTATATAATCCAGAATATCAGGAAAACTATTGGATAAGTTTTGATAGGCTTATATTATTTTTCATATATATTTATTCTCCCCGTGTTGGTCCGGGCTCCTTTGCAGAATAGACCATCTGCCTTTCTTGCCAGGCAGCTCGTAAAAAGCGAGCATAGGCTTATAATCACTAACACCGTGACATCTGACTAGGTGGTAGAGTTTCGCAGCGACTCGCCCGGATTGGTACCACCGCCTTACTTATTCAAGCCGCCATAACGTCATGACGTGTTCCGGTTCGGAGGGTAAGGTAGCCGGTAAACTTACTTTTGCTCGAGGCCTAACATCCTGACCTCAGGTTGGCAACGCACCACTACCATCTTTGGTGTCTCTAGGCGGCGTAAATTTCTTACCTTCAGGAAATCCGTCTGCTTGTTTGCCTTCCTATAACATAAAAAAAATTAAATGATATAAAATCACAGAGACGTTGTTAATGGGTACAGAAAGCATCTTAAAAAGCACGAAGTATATTGAAAATGTCGAAAAATTATTTTTTTGAAATTCATGTATGTATACTATATGTATACAGTAATTCTGTTTAACTATGTGCTTCGGCTTTACACTCTTTACTCTTCTTAATTTTATTTTTAAATTGGCTGACCTAATCTAAATTTAAGCGAAATGATTAATTTTGTAATAACAACTCTATATATTTAAAATACATTCGGATTTCCGAACCCTGACGAATATAGCCGAAGCGCATATTTTAAACAGTACTACTGTAATTGAGAAGTGATAGGTTAATTTCAAATAAAGTTTTCACTATTTTAATGGTAACAGCTAAAAACTAGATAAACAGGATGTCAGATTGTTCCAGATTTGGCAGAATTAAAAAGTTAATTAGTCAATGCCGCGTCGAAGTCACGCGTATAGACTAGTCATCAAATACTCTCTCTCGTTAATAGGAAAATGCTCTCCATTCATCTGTAAACCTGTTTACTATGTCTATTTGTTTTCAATCCGCACTGCGGCAGAGTTGTTAGCCTTTTCAAGAGGAAATTTTGGCGGAAATAGTTGAAAACTCTCTTTTATAGAATCAACCAACGCCTGCAGCTTAATACCTTTCCAATTAAAAAGGTGATTTCAGAAAAGATCTAGCCTAAAATCCGAATTTCGTGAAAATGGTTTTGATATTCAGAAAACATTTTAAACGAATATTTTTTTTTATTTTCGTGGTCCGTTGATATTTGATGTAGTCGGAGTTTTTGACTATTAATCCTAGTTTTGCGTTCATCATCATCCTAGCGTAAATCTCATGTGTTCTTGAATCCACTACCTTCTAAGATAATGTAAGTATGAAACCAATAGTCTAAAGATAGACTTTATATATGAAAATAAAGTCAATGTTTTTTTTATGTTATAGGTAGGCAAACAAGCAGACGGATTACCTGATGGTAAGAAATTCACGCCGCCTAGAGACACCAAAGCTGGTAATGGTGCTTTGCCAACCTGAGGTCGGGATGTTAGGCCTCGAGCAAAAGTAAGTTTACCGGCTACCTTATCCTCCGAACCGGAACACGTCAACGGCAATCACTGACGTAATAGCGGCAGGAATAGGTAAGGCGGTGGTACCAATCCGGGTGAGTCGCTGCGAATCTACCATCTAGTCAGATGTCACGGTGTTAGTGACGGTGGGCCTATGCTCGCCTTTTACGAGCTGCCTGGCAGAAAGGCAGATGGTCTATTCTGCAAAGGAGCCCGGACCAACATGGGAATGTCTCCGAGTACCGAGCTGCCCACAGGGGTCCTTAGTATAATACAGCAATGACTTCACCTGGGTCAGAGGGTTGCGCTGTGTAAATAACGTAGATTCAGGTGTCTTATTGATAAACCTAGACTAAAGTACTCTAAGCTTTAAGTTGACATTATAGTATTACAGTGAAAGAAAGACTATAATCCTATTAATATTATAAATGCGAAAGTTTGGATGTATGGATGTATGGATGTTTGTTACTTTTTCACGCAAAAACTACAAAGCCGATGACGATGAAATTTGGGATGTAGGTAGCTGAAGACCCAGAATAACATATAGGCTACTTTTTATCCCGGAGTTCCCGCGGGATTGGGACTTACGCGGGTGAAACCGCGGGGCGCAGCTAGTGTCAAATATAAGAAGGGTTGAATTTGTTAAGGGGTATGTGTTTAACGGCCACTATTAATAATCAATCCTAATCCAAAACTTGCTGTCCAAGATTGATATTTTGATCGCTTGCCAATAACATATCTGTGGACAGGATAAATATGGCAATTAGGTATGGGATACGAAGCTATCTAGATTGCTTGAAATCCTTCTTTAAGAGATACACTATTAACATTGGCCGTTGGTCAATATTTTTCAAGTTTCACTTTAAATCATTTCTAAGTTTGTAATATTGATGACGTCACAACTACGAATATAACAGTAGTTTCAAAGAAGATTTCATTTATAAAACTTGTTGGCGATAATTTGCAAAGATTATTATAACATAATAAAACTTTTCCCATGGGAATAGATTTCGAAGGTACTTCATTCTCTTTACTCTGACAAAGGTCTTCAAAAATTCGACAGTTCTAACAATTCTGATTTAATTTAAAATGACTTATGATGAATGGGCCTGCGGGCTCTGTGACCTAATTTTAAAAAGATTATCACAAATGAGAATCCCTTGGTAATAAAATTAATATAGAACTCCTAATTCCTCTAGCTGTCTAGCATTTCGCGGATAATTTGGAGAAATGTAACAAAAATTAGAGACTTTTCCTCCTACAATCCGACCTTGTTTAAGTTGCACCACGGGTGGATAATGAAGGCAAAAATATAGCGACTTTATTTTTTTATGTTACAGGAAAGCAAATAAGCAGACACATCAGCTATACATACCAAAGACATTAACAGTGTGATATCAAACTGAGGCTAAAAGTCTAAGTACACTGACTACCCTATTTTCCGAAGTAAATTAAACGTTAGACGGCTCCAGAATATTCAACCTCTTACGTAACCAGGAACTTCATAGACTGCATCCTCTTTTAGGTACGGTTTCTTAGCCAAGAATGGAGCCGAGGAATCAAACTTTTTGTAGAACACGCGAACAATGGGATAAGCTTCTTCTTGTAGGTATCATTTGAAAAGAGTTTGAACGATTGGCTAAAGGAAGTTTTTCTCATTAGAGCGTCTTCAAGGCCAATCAAACATTCTCGCCTAGAATACTTCCACCTTCCATTCTCCATTTATTATCAGGTGGGAAGAGATTCGTTATATAAAGTTATAATTAATCATACAGTCTACGCTAGTTACTTTATCCCCCAGGATGAGATGAGATCATCATAACCCTAAGTCAAAATATACCAATGACAAGTACTTATACGTCTACGACACTAGTAGAATGCTCTGACAATGTATATTTTATCTTACCTATACCTTTAAATGAGCAATTCTTGTATATATATATAATTAGAATCTCGGAATCGGCTCCGACGATTTTCATGAAATTTAGTATAAAGATCGGGAGGGGGTAATAAATCAATCTAGCTAGGAATCATTTTTAGAAAATATCCTTTTTTTCGTGTTTAAACTGAACATTTTATTCGTGTTTAAACTAAAAAGTATGACTCTTCCTGACGTCTATTGGAGAATAATATTACTAATTTTTGTGAACAATAAAGTTGATCCAGCAGATGGCGTTATTAAGTGTCACGAAGTCAATGAGTATTGCTACAAAGCCCGGTGAAGTTGTAAAAACCGCGAGGTTGGCAACGCAATAGTCATTCCAAAAAAAAAAAAAAAAAGAGTGTTGCTAAAAAATACCGAGCAAACCTCGGGCATCCAGGTACTAAGTATATTATACCCCAGTCCATACTGATCTCATGATGATATTTCATCTCTAAAAAAATATAACGATAATTCTAAGTACTTACATCTTCGACGACTGGTTCGACGTACATTTCCATTGTGTTGTTGAGTGGTGGTAGCGACAAGGGAGAGGCGGCAGCTGATGACCTTCGGGATATGCTGTTGCAGGAGCATTGTGACACGGAGCGACGAGATCGGGGAGATTCTCTGTGGACATTAATTATTATGAGCACCACCTAAATCCACATCCTCCAACTACGTATTATTAAACGACTTTTATTTTAGGTTTTATTATTACTAATATATATTGAATAGAAATATATTATGTAGACAAATAGTAAGTATGTCAATTTTCCAAGTAAAACTTTAATAATCTTTTTTTTTACAATTAGTAGAAAAGATGGGAATAATCTATAGAAACCGCCCTCATGCATATATAATAAAATACAACATTCAGCCTTCTATTTTATCTATGACATTTCTGTTTTTAACGTTATTCTACATTTTGTTTTTCTAATTACGCTATGGAGCTGTTTTATCTATTTTAATAAAATTGGATTAAACTAAAATAAATATATGGTGTTGTCATAGCCCGAGGCGACGTCAGTATGCTGACTTCAAATCTATTAGGTAGTAGTTATGCGACAACTCCTCCGGACTATTACCATTTCGACACTTAGAAACAGCTTTTCACTGTAGTGATGGAATATACACATCTTCTCGCCAAATCCTTGAGGAGTAAAGCAATTACTTGCAGACCTGCTAAGCTTCCTCTCAATTACTTCTTTCATTAAAACTCGTGTTTTTCAGAGACCCTCGAATAATACACTTTTTAATTGATTGATTTGATCGTGGAATGTCAACCTAGGTCTAAGTTATAAATAAAATTAATTCCTCTGAACTCACGCACATATAAGCTTCGGTTGCAATATATTATTACCATTATTTATATTATTATATAATGTAGACTTGGTATATATTAAAAAACTGCTAATTTTTATGGTCGTGTTGAAGAACTGTGCCTATTCGTTACCAGTTGAAACCATATACCTAGCAGCTTGCATGGATAGGGATCCACCGCCTTACCTACATATCTGCCGCAATCATATCTCTGTAAAATTCCGTTCCAGTAGTTAGGGTAGCGATAGACTTGAACAGAGATGCAACCTATAGCACCTATAGCGCATATAGACCACGGTTATCTCTTACCATCAGGAAAGCCATGATCGCTGAAGAATTACAGGTCTTCGACTCTACCTGGGTAAGATTTACCAAAATTATTTATGTTTTGAATATTCTATTGCTGGCAATGAATGACCTTCAAACGAAATATCCTTTTTACAATATTTTTTAAACGTAAGTCTAACGATTTCGCTTTTTACAGCATCATCGTGGCTTCACACACATTGTTATCTGTGAAAAATTAATCCGCCATTCAGTAAGTGTAACAAAAAAATCTATCTATAATGAAGAGTATCGTGATTCGTGGCAACATACAAGTTTTAAAAATCATGTAACGGAACGGATGGTCAAAATATTTATACCAAACATACCTGACAGTGATAAACGGGCTTGAACTCGTATCCCAAAGAGTCAGGCACAGGTATAACCGGGGCACCCACAATTTAGCCGAAGGTTCTTTAGACCCATAACATGTCAGTTGGCAAACCTATCGCCAACCGGGCACTTATCCAGTTCCGGGCAACACGCTTTTATTAGAAAGTTGAAAAAACACATTTCATGTTGCCAACCCGGGATTCAAACTAGGGACCTCATATAGTCTAAGCCAACCAGTCTCTATAGTCTAATGGCCCGATGTTGTTGTTGATGATGATGAACAAGCCGTAGACATACATAAGTTACCTTTTATTTCTCCTACACACATGATGCGTCGTCCTGTCACACCTGCATCTTACGGGCACAAAATATCCAAGTTGCGGTAGTGGAGCAGGTCCTGAGGAATCACTAGAGTCACTCCATTCAGGTTGGCTGAATGGCCCCACATCCAGTGCCGAGGGCATTTTTTTTCACTTGTCGCAACTCAACTGTTACAGTTTTGTTTCTTAATTTCACTTTTTTATTGAAAATTTGATATTAAGTTTTGTGTGTATTTATTTTCATAATTTGTTTTACTAATTTATGCAGAAAATACACAGTTTTAAGCGAAATATATATTTACTGGTTTATATGACATGCCTAACCAAAATGTTCAAAGTTGGTTTCAATTTTTTTACGTAACATATCGTTAATTATTATTGTCATTATATTGTTGTTTGTTATTGTGTCCGCCTATGGTATGTTACAGATGACAGAAATATAAAACACATTTTAACGTTTTTCGCACCAAATTCAAAGAATATTTTATTACTAAATTGCAACCTTAAACAGACTTATTTTTGGCGATAATTTTACAGTTTCATTTATTTTACAGTTTATTTGCGTATAGAATTTTTCCCTTATTTTAATTACTTTTTTTCAACGTTTTAATTAAATTTTTAATGTTACGCGAGAAAACAATAAACAATATCACGGCAAGAGCAGACTAAAGCCGAATTTCATATTTTATCACAAAATGCGTAACGATAATATGGCGACGGCGAACGTATTAGCCTATTTTAAAGTTGATAGCGTTAAGTAAATAATTAGATAGGATTTAAAATTCGGGTGCGTTTCTATTATGCTTTGATAAGATAAACTTGTTTAAAATACTATGAAGTTTTTTTTAATGATAATAGTAGGCAAAGAAGCAGACGGATTTCCTGATGGTAAGAAATTCACGCCGCATAGACATCCTACTAGGTGGTAGAGTTTCGCAGCGACTCGCCCGGATTGGTACCACCGCCTTACCTTTTCTGCCGCCATAACGTATAATGCTTGCCGTAGACGTGTTCCGGTTCGAAGGGCAAGGTAGCCGGTAAGCTGACTTTTGCTCGAGGCCTAACATCCCGGCCTCAGGTTGGAAACGCACCATAACTAACTTTGATGTCTCTAGGCGTCGTGAATTTCTGACCATCAGCCTTTGCCTTCCAATATCATAAAAAAAGATTACGTTCAATAAGTTACTTATCGATAGGTATCTATGAGTTTTTGTTCTGAAAATTTTGTTATCTTAGTTTCCACCAGAGGCGCTGGTCTGAAAATTTAGTTTTTTTCGTCTATACTATCTATACTAATATTATAAAGAGGAAAGATATGATTTCTTGTTTGTATGTTTGCTTGGAAATGAATAAGCTCCAAAACTACTGGACCGATTTCAAAAATTCTTTCACCGTTAGAATGCTACATTATCCCTAAGTAACAAGGCTTCGTTTTATCAAAATCGGTGCAGTAGAAGCCAAGAAACCGCTAGATACGATTAAAGCTGTTTAAGTTTAGCGAATAGGTATAACACCGTAAACTTATGGTAAGGGTCCTGAGCTTTCATGTCTAGACATAAATCCATTGATCCGCCGTATATATTTCTAATCTAATCATGTTTGTTCTTATGAAAAAGTATCTTCACTCCCATATCCCCGAAGAGGTAGGCAGAGGCACAACCAGGGCACCCACGACTAGCCGAAGACACTAATTCCCACAATGTGATAGGTGGCAAGCCTATCGCCAACCGGGCACACTTCCAATCCCGACCAACATTGTTTTTAGTAGAAAATTGGAAAAATCCAATTTTCTTTTTGTTGGCCGACCCGGGATTCGAACCCGGGACCTCATGCAGCCAAGTCCAACACCCGGACCGCTAAACCACAGAGACGAGTTCTTATGTTTGTGACATAATCTAAGATATCATTACAAATTCCTAAGTATATTAGCAAGAATGCCAGAGATGCTTTAATGGCGTGTGACTAAAACACATGTCTTTACACTTAAGGCTTCAAGCAGACGTGCGTCAAATATTTAGAGTTACGTAATTCATCTAAATCAAATAGGGATAGGGAATGGTAATGCCTGGTGTGTTGGATACAAGGATTAGGAAAGATATCGCAGTTAATGATTTACTTAATTTCCGGCCATTATAAAATATTTTACTAGTCAGACAGGCGACAATGTCCTGCAACATATCACCAAATTGGTTCCACAATCTCAGTTTTTCGTATCGCCATCGCCAGTACGACAATATGGTATTGTAACCAGGAAACTTACTTTCACCAGATGCTAGCGATCCTTATTTTTTCTTTGGCAACACGCCATTATCATCTTCGGTGTTTACAGACGACATGTATGTCTTAGCATTAGGAAATCTATCCGATTGTTAGCCTTCTTGTAATATGAACAAACCACTATTGTCGTTATTTTCTCAAAAACATTTTCTAGGTAGTTATTGAGAAATGACACTGGAGAAGGATAGAAAATTGATTTTTTTTAGCCCACATGGTGTGATGTTTGAGGAACGGAGTTTAACTCCAACTTCAAAGTATTAAAAGATTCCTAGGTGCTATAGGGCTGAGAATCAGTACTATAATATCCCGATTTAGAATTTGCTAACCAGAAAACAAACTCAACGTGTCTATGACAGTCGTAGCAACTATTTTTTGATTGTTAAAAACACTAAAATATTTGTTTTTAGCAATAATTATTATACGTATTAGTAAAAATCTCTGAATAAACTAAATAACTAATCTAACCCTAAAGTAAGCAAATCGTGTATTTGTGTTATGGTATGAAGAAGAAATAGTATGTATAATATATTGTATAATATGAATATTCAACAACTTTAATAAATATCCAAAACTCAAGTCAAATACATACATTATGTTCATTACTCAAACTACTGCCCATGTCAGGAATCGCAACCGAACCTCGTGAATATTTGATAGTGTTAAGTGCGAACCAATTTTTCTACCAGCAAAGAGGTCAAAAAGAACGCGACAAAAAATCGTCATTACGTAACGCACATTCGTTCTCAGCCTTCCATCCATTCCTAGAAGATGTACCGTGTCATTGCATCTAGGGGCATGTTTTTTTTAGAATCCACCGTAATTGCATTACCGGAACCTTTAAGATCCATGGCTACAAAAACTCATCCCACGCAGGAATGCGCGTTCCTTCACGTTTTTTTGAGAAAAGTATTTTATACAATTTGTCGTGATTGAAAGTAAGTATAGAGTTTAAAATATGGATTACTCAGATTTTATTTTCAAACTAAACTATTATTCTTTCATGGGACAATATATTATATGTTGTTATAATAAACTTCCCAAGAATATTAAAGACTTACCATTTAATTAATTAAAAAAAGGAAGTTAAAGTTGTATAGTAAGGATTATTATAAGATTTTAGAAGACAGAAATGCTTGGGATTAATTGGATTGGATGGAATTGGGATAAATTGGATTTATAAGAAAAAAAAGGGCCCGCTAAGTTTCTTACGCTAGATCTTCTCAGTGAGTGTCTGCGCTCTGATCCGGTGGCAGTTTTTAGATTCATATAGACGCGTCAGAATCTTTAAGATGTATGTGAAATAAATATATATATTCATATCTTAAGACTACAATTTTAAGTCGTAATTAATATTTTGTAAGTTCCAATGTGATAGGTGGCAAGCCTATCGTCAACCTGGCACATATCCAATCCCGGCCAACGTTATTCGTTTTAGAAAATCTAAATTACACATTTTCTGTTTTCTTTGTTGCTCGACCCGGGGATCGAACCCAGGACCAAGAAGTCAAGTCAGACGCGGGAACGCTAGACTACAGAGATTTATCGATTTGTCTAATATTTCCAAGTTCAAGACAAATACCATGTAAGTATAATCCATACCATGACCATACAACCACCACCATATAATGATACCATACCATATGCTAAACGACCATATTATAATGGTATATAATTAGGTATTTCTATATATTAGAATCGTTGACTAACACCCATAACACAAGCACATAATTTGCTTACTTTGAGGTTAGATTCAATTTGTGTAACTTGTCCAGGGGTATTTATTTATTTATTTATATCCCCGTGTTGGTCCGGGCTCTTTTGTAGAAAAGACCATCTGCCTTCCTTGCCAGGCAACTCGTAAGAGGGAGCATGAGCTCACGGTCATTAACACCGTGACATCTGACTAGGTGGTAGAGTTTAGCAGCGACTCGCACGGATTGGTACCACCGCCTTACCTATTCCTGCCGCCATAACGCCATGACGTGTTTCGGTTCGGAGGGTAAGGTAGCCGGTATACTTACTTTTGCTCGAGACCTAACATCCCGGCCTCAGGTTGGCAACGCACCATTACCACCTTTGGTGTCTCTAGGCGGCGTGAATTTCTTACCACCAGGAAATCCGTGTGCTTGTTTGCCTTCCAATATCATAACAAAAAAAATATTTAAACACTGAACAAAGTCGCGGTTTTGTAGACAGCGTTACTAAAATACTGCTTTATGACATCACAGCACAATATATACCCAGGTATTACTTAATAACATGCAAAGTACAACTTACGATCTACTATCCACGTAACAAAATGGCTGACAGAAAGTAATGTGTTTCGTGTAAATCACTGTTTGTATTCAATACACGCTGTTCCACGGATACGAATCCATTTAGAATACTAACATGTTCAGCATTTCAAGCTGAGACTGATTAAATACAAAGAATACTATCACGCTTATTGCCAGTGACGTCAACTTACGCCAGGATTATTGTAATCTATAACATATTAATGCCTACGTGATACCAAAACTTTGGACCTTAAAAAAATTGCGCGGACGCGGGAGCATAAAATTTGGCACACTTATAGTTTATGTGTAGGAGAAGTGCAGAGATGCTTATAACGATTTAATGTATAAATCAATAAATAAAACATTACTCACACTACCATGCATTTGACACACACAAATATATTTATGATAACGATAAAGGCCACAGATGGCGCACTGAAAAGTTTGGAAACAATGTAGTTGGTCTAGAGAAAAGATGATGGCGTTCTTATCAACAAGATATTTAAATTTATTATGGTCGAATTTCGACCTATGGGTGTCCACTAGTAACTATAAACTGGCAAGCGAGCTTATGGTCCTTCTGATGGTTGCATTGCTCATGGATATCTGTAACGAAAATTAGGCTACGTGTTGTCCGCCCTTAAAACAAGCTCAGGCTCGTAATCTACCTATACATTTTTTCATGGTATTAGAAGGCAAACAATCAGACGGATTTCCTGATCGTAAGAAATTCACGCCGCCTTAAACTAAAAAAAAACAAAGGTGGAATGATGCGTTGCCCACCTGAAGCCGGGATGGTAGGTATCGAACAAAAGTAAGTTTACCAGCTACTTTATCTTTTAACTGGAACACGACAACAGCAAACACTGACGTTATGGCAGTAGAAATAGATAAGGCAGTGGTACCAATCCGGGCGATTCGCAGAGAAACTCTATCACCTAGTTAGATGTCACGGTATTAGTGACGGTAAGCCTATGCTCACCTTTTACGAGCTGCCTGCCAGGAAGGCAGATGGACTATTCTGCAAAAAAGCACGGACTAACAAGGGGAAGCACTAAAATTAGAAAATTTCAATGACTCCCGACAAAACCTACATGTAATGTAACCTTAGATCACGTTAGTTTTTAAACATAAAAATCGCATCGAAATCGGTTCATCCGTTCAAAAGATAAAATAGCATGGCATTAGCATTTTGTGTGTGTCATACACACACAAAATTAAACACGTTTAACTTAAAATTTATACCACTCCTCTTTTCGTGGTTAAAAAAGTCTTAAAATAAATCCCCTAGTCCCCGCTTTGTTTGCCTTCCAATCCCACAAAACGGAAGCCAAGGTACCGAAAGCCGATTCCAAATATGTAAACGTTAGTCTATTTTTTTATTCGTGCATACAATGCACAGGTACACATATTTTTTTAGAAAGACTCGCACTTGACCAACACAATGTGTGTGGCCATAAAAAAAGTTGGGTAAACAAAAATGGCGCGTGGGCGTAACTAGAGGATATTAAAATCTTAATTCTCTTTTTACTTGTTCGTATAGCAGTTTGTTGAAGAGGACAAGCCTAATCAGTGAATTTTAGGAAAGTAGGGTTACTTTTGAATCTCGATTTCATGTTAATTTGAAATTGAAATCGGATAAGTCATTTAGGTTCTGTTGAACACAGTACTAGCAGATTAATATTATTCATTTATAAAAAGGGATAAAAATAAATGTGGAGGACTCCAGGCAGGTCTGCCAGAATCGTGAGGTTTGACATTCGATACTCTCTGCCTAACCCACAAGGGACTTGGCGTGAAGATACATATGCTTGTATGTATTATTATTTCGATTCAAAAACGTCAACGAATCAGACAAAATAATTCGCTGTTTATTATAAACTAAATGAATTATTTTGTCTGATGAAACTAAATGTTTAAAATCTGTCAATACTGTGTTCAAGAGTGCCTAAAATGACATATCCGATTCTAATTTCTAATATGCACGAAATCGAGATTCAAGAGTAACCCTATTGTTTTCAACCGATTGAGTACCGATTATGTATTTTACTTGACTTCTCTGTCGTTTTAGAACTAATATTTTTTGACAGAAAGTAATTCCGAGGTGGTTCCATTGCCACTAGATCAGAGCCTCTACCATGAGTTTGTATAGATTACGTACGGTAAGTTACGTGTCGAAATCTATGACAATTTTGGTCTAAAAATGTGTTTGTCTTAGTTACCACTAGAGGCGCTGTTTAAAGTTTTCATACATATAATTGACAGCGACGGTAGCGAGTGTAGTAAACTTGACAAGCCGTAAACTCATGGTAAGGGCCCTGATGATTGAATCCCAGAGGAATCGATTAAAATACTCAATTCATGTACTTAGGGTAATAATATTGAAATTAAAGGCAGCTTTATTAGTATTACTGCATTAAAATTATATGTATAGTTGCTTCATAGTATAATTCTCTCTAACTTCCTACCTTATTTCGCGGAACCCTCATGACTCCTATATAGAAGCCCCAAGCTTCGCGGAACCAACTTTAGGGTCTGCAGTTCTATTCAGAACCTCAAGCTTTACCCTTACTGTCCTGTTAAATATTAAATGAATACAAATGAAACCTCGTTTGAAAGTAGGTTTAAAAGGGACACGTCATTCTAAACAACCTTTTGAAAAGTAAACATGTCGGTCGCAAGTCACCGTCATTGTGCCAAGCTGGGCTTTTTGTAACAAAACGTGACTTCATCTCAACACAAACTTAGGTTAAGTTAAATGTGTCATACTTTATGTGGGTGTGGGTAAAGGACCTTGGGTTTGTGGGTTCTGTAGATGATAAATTTTTTGGTAACACTGGAAGGTACACAAGCAGACGGATTTTAAAGACATTCTAGACGGTTGTACACTTGCCTAGCAACAAAAGTAACCTTTTAGGAAACATAAAATAGGAAATCTAAAAAAAATCTCGATTTCCATAGTGCCCTCAAGGATACACCCCAACCAAACTTTGACTTCATCTCAACACAAACTTAGGTTTAGTTAAATGTGTCATACTTTATGTGGGTGTGGGTAAAGGACCTTGGGTTTGTGGGTTCTGCAGATGATTTTTTCGGTATTTGATAATACTGGAAGGCAAACAAACGGATTTTAAAGACATTCTAGACGGTTGTACGCTCACCTACCAACAAAAGTCAACTTTTAGGAAACTTTGACTTCATCAAAACACAAACTAAGGTTTAGTTAAATGTGCAATACTTTATGTGGGTGTGGGTAAAGGATTTTGGGTTTGTGGGTTCTGTACATGATAAGTTTTTTGATAAGACTGGAAGATAAACAAGCAGACGGATTTTAAAGACATTCTAGATGGTTGTGCACTCGACTTTAAACAAAAGTAACCATGTAGGAAACTTTGTTTCGATGTTCCGATTATTATTAGACTAGCTGTCCCAAACTTCGTTAATTAAAAAGAATACTTTATTTTTGCCCACACAAACTGAACGGGTAGTTTGTATGGGCAAAAATATAGTATTCTTTTTCCCATTTTCCCTGCAATTTTCCCGGTTTTTCTTATCATACGAACCTTCTCTTGACAATAAGTCACACAACAAAAACTACACAAAAAAGAACTAGTCAAATTGGTTGAGTCGTTAGGAAGTTATGAATCCAAACTTACCAACATATTTGGCAATTCATTTTTATGTTATAGATTTGGATTTCACCTGTGGTCCAGACGGATGCAAATCAATGTTTACAACCGTCTGGAACTCCTCTTATGGTGGTTAGAGATAGCTAAGATGTTAATGCTTTTAGTCAACCTGAGCCTGAATTGGTTCATGTCAAGCCTTTTACACATCACATCCAACCAAAAGCAATTATCGTGGCAGGAACATTACTGGTTTATTCCACTAGTGCAGTTAGAGACCAGGCGCGAGAATCCTTAATCGTATCGTCTCAATGGACAACATTAACATACATTTTCCTGATTTTGTAGCGTTAGCAACATTGTCGTGTTCCAGTTTAAACTATAGGTTGCTTGTGAACAACAGACGCACGCGGCTAAACATCTGCCTCTGATAGTTAACGCACCATCCACATCTTTAGTGTTTACAGGGACCGTATTTAATGCTTTTGAAAAGTCCGTTAATGTATTTGTACACCTACAGACATTTTTCATCAAAATTTTTTAATCACATGGATTGCCGGGATACAGGAAGAGATAGGCAGAAGTACAACCAGGACATCAATAATATTTTAATGGCATCATCAGACAGCGAATAAACACACGGCTCTTCAGATGGTAAGACATATAGACACCAGAGATGATATCGGTGCGTCGCTGTCTTATGATCGGATTGTTAAACCTATTGTGTAATTCTACCGGCTATCCTACCTTTCGGAAAGAAACATGACGCTATCTGAGGCGGTATGTCGATATGATGGATCCCTACCGGACAAATTGCTGCACAATCGAAGATATTTTTCCCCGTGTTGGTCCGGGCTCCTTTGTAGAATAGACCATCTGCCTTCCTTGCCAGGCAGCTCGTAAAAGGCGAGCATAGGCTTATCATCACTAACACCGTGAATTCTGACTAGGTGGTAGAGTTTAGCAGCGACTCGCCCGAATTGCTACCACCGCCTTACCTATTCCTGCCGCCATAACGTCATGACGTGTTCCGGTTCGGAGGGTAAGGTAGCCGGTAAACTAACATACTTTTGCTCGAGGCTTAACATCCCGGCCCCAGGTTGGCAACGCACCATTACCACCTTTGGTGTCTCGTGAATTTCTTACCATCAGGAAATCCGTCTACTTGTTTGCCTTCCAATATCATAAAAAAAAAATTTTTAGTCCTGTATTATGGCCAACTGGATTTATATTTTATTTATTATTTATATAACTGGATTATGGAAATATCGCGTTTATAAAATACGACAAGATTATTGTTAAAAAGCCCACGCAAAACAATCGTGAAAAGAGGAAAA
>NJDD01002730.1:110523-156112 GCA_002245505.1 Calephelis nemesis
CAGACCACGCGGGCCGACGCGTCACAACGCTCGCGTCGACTGGGGCGCCGTTCGGCCGTCTGCCAAAGAATCTATGCCTGAAAAGATATATTTGTATTTTATATGGATATGCGTGCATTCATCAGGGTTAACTGAAAGTTCCGAAACTAATTTATTAATATTTTTAAAACGTCTGCCATAATCTACTCTCATAATCTGTTTAAGTTTGTTTTTGATAGTTTATACCCACGGGTTATTAATTACGACGTAATAAACATACAGAATGTTTGGTAAATGGTTAGATTAACTTAACGAGTCTATGTAGAATAAATAAATAAGATATCATTTATCATGCACTTAATTTACAATTTTAAAAACTATTAATACCTACTACGTATTAGGTAACTATATATAGCTAAATGCATGCAATTACATTTTGCGATAGGTTATATTGTGTTTTTTGACGAGAAAAAACGGGGATGGGGAGCTACAAAACTGGTTTTACATACATTTTTCCAATCGTTAATTTATGATTTTTTTTTAGTTTTTCTTTACAAATATTTAAGAGAAGGATTCATTCACTTTTTAAAAGCCGGAAAAAAATTGAAGCCTACTCTTTTTGTTACAAACGACCATCGGCAACTTTCTATGAGCCTAAACTCGCTGTAGGATATTTATTTTCAACAGAAATTTACAATATTACTGAAAAGAAATTAAGGAAACTTTCACTTAAGAAATCAATATCTAACAATCACAGTTCTGGTTTATCTATTGTTATCGAATACAAGTAAATAAAATTGGAGTGTCTATTATATTAAAATAACCATTTTTTAATACATGCAATAAAACAAAATTGGTGTGTCTGTTTGTGATGTTAAAATAACCGCTTTTAAATGTATATAAGGTATAGGGTTATTTTTTTTCTCTAAAATTTATAGGTATACTCGGTACGTCATATTCCAACATATTTTTTTAATGTCATCTAAAACAGAAGTTGTCTATTTGTATATCTGTTTATTCCGGCTAATCTATGAAACAGTTGGACCGATGTTGACAGGACTTATACCGGCAAGTAGCTGATGTAATAAGAAGGTTTAATTTTAAGGTTTAATTATAGAAAAAAAAACAAATATTTTACTATTAAAATCCAAGCGGACACACTAAGTATAACGGGTACAATTATTCTTAAAAAAAAGGATCTTCACGCCCATATCCCGAAGGGGTAGGCAGAGGCAAAACCAGGGCACCCACGATTAGCCGAATATACTAAGTCCCACAATGTGATAGGTGGCAAGCCTATCGCCAACCGGGCACATTTCCAATCCCGAGCAACATTTTTTTTTATTAGAAAATTCGAAAAACGCAATTATCTATTTGTTACCCGACCCGGGATTCGAACCCAGGCCCTAATGCAGTCAAGTTCAACAACTGAACCACTAGACCACTGAGACAATGCCACAGAGGCAATTATTCTTATTCATAAATAAATCCTTATCGTACCATCATCGCTTTTTGTCGACTACTGCACCATGTATAGAGTATACACGAATTTCGCCAAGCAACACGATTATGAGGGAGCCATTTACTGCATTTATAATAAATACTCGTAAATAGCCCTGGACAAATAAATTACACAAATTCAATCTAACCCCAAGTTAAGCAATTATATGATTGTGTTATTTGTGTCGGCAGAACAAATTTAATAAACACCTAAACCAGCCTTTTCCATAGTGGGCGATAACGCTCACTTGCGGGCGCTGGAAGCCTAGAGCGGTAAGGAAAACTAAGAAAATGGTTTTGAACTCCAGGCGAGATAAATATATTGTTATCGAGGGTTTTTGACAAGAAAAAACGGAAAAGTGGGCTTTACATATAAAATAAGTTTTACCCAGACCCAAAAATATATATTATGTTCATCAAAAGATACCTATGTCGGTTATCGAACCCGAGCCTTGCAGTTGGTGGATGAAGCTCAGCACATACTCTAACCCCTCGACCAAAGAGGCGTTCAGAACTATGTTTAGAACCAGAGGAATAACGTACTACGTAGCGTAGTTGTAAAGTTTACACAAAAATTAGAAACATAAAACGCAGTGTAATATACGTTTTTTAACGTAACTCGAAATACAAACGAAAAACTCGAGACCTAAAATCTGTGCCGTTATCGTATCATGCAGTGAGTGCTAGTATAAAGTAGGTCAAACATTTTCAATCCAAATTAGTGTTCCCACCTGAGTACCGAGTCTAAGTTAGTGCCTTCAGGTATAGTAGTACCATTTAAATTATGTGCTTCGGCTATATTCGTCAAGCTTCGGGAAATCCGAATGTATTTAAAAGATATCTATATAGAATTATTGTAACCCAATTATTCATTTCTCTTAAATTTAGATTATGTCAGCCAATTTAAAAATAAAAGTATAAAGTGTAAAAAGATTATAAAGTGTAAAGCCGAAGCGCGTAATTTAAATAGTAGTAATTATAGTGGTACTGTACACTCGCGCCTTGACTAAACCTTTTATAAAACATATGTGTAACTGAGCTAATATTATTATTGTCTGATTAAGGCCTTAATAAGGCTCAAAACATACAATAAAGCATGTTAACATGCAGGTTATTAAAAAGCAAAAACTTGAATGCATTATTTAAACAATTTACGGTTATAATTTTAGAATTGTTATGATGACACCTAATGTAATGATAAACTAGCTGACCCGGCGAACTTCGTACAGCTTCATTGGTAGCTAATACCTAACAGTCTGTATGAATGTATGGATACAAGAGTATATTTGTATGTACTTTTGTTCCTTAATCATCAAAACGGCTAAAGACATTGTAATGAATGTTAGTGTAGAAATAGTTTAGATGTAAAAAGACATGGACTTCTATTTATTCACATAACTAATATCTTTAATACGCAGTTTGATAATTCGGTTTGACGCCTCGAAAAAAGGCGGATTGTTTATAAAATATACATATAATTTAAATTACGTATGTTGTGGAAAAAAAAATGCTTAACATCTTCACAATCGCCAAGATTTTGTTGATGTTAAATATCTAATCTAACAATACTTAATCACATAAAAACCCGATAATATACATAACAATAGTAAAATATTTTTTTTAAATCGGTCCAGTAGTTTCGGCCTATCAATACAAACAAACTAATCTTTCTTCTTTGTTATTAGATAGATAAATAAAATATGAAATAATGAAAATATTGCATACATAAATTATATAGACATACAAAAATGTGCACAAATTGTAACATATACTTGCCACCGGGTAGACATTAATAAATAATACGCTTTCTAAACAGGTGAATATGAAAAACAGTTTCTTCATTAACTATGTACAGAAAAGGATGGGTCTGCCAAACCCCATGAATTATTTAGTAGGAATAACACTCAAAACTTTAAATTTCTCCCCTGATCTCCAAAGAGCTATTTTGTAAAGTAATCACAGCACATTAGACACATACATGTCTAGCTCTACACGGCAATTCTTTAATGAGGTAGGCAGAGAGTATCGTGTGCCAAATTATCTTTGCAGAACTGCCTAGGCTCCTCTTTACTTACTCTTTTCATACACGTGCCGGTTTCGGAGGCTCTTGATACCATCCTCGGATAAAACTCGTGGGATTTGATCGTGGAATGTCAAAGGTCTCTCCGGGTCCATCATCACGTCCATCCACAACCGCATTGTATAATATCTGCTTAAATATTTCATTGTCATGTCATATTTCTACATCACCAAACCAACAGAGAATGCAATTTCTCGTTTTTGCGACACTTTCTTTTAGTTCCGCTCTTTCTCGGATATCACTGTTGCGACTGCGGATACGACAACGTATAAAACTGAACAATACCAGGTAGAACTAATTTAGGAAGGGTTTCCTAACATCTAACATCAATTTAAAAATATCCAGTTCCGAAATAATTGAATTCGGATCATAATGCTTGTTTTGTCAATGGAGGCTTTGGCGCTAAAATATTTCAAAAGTGATATTTTTTATGAAGTTTGAAGGCAGACAAACAGGCCTTATTGTAAGAAATACACGCCATAGGCACCAAAAGTGATGGTGAGTTGCCAACCATGTGACTGACAAGTCTATTCTCTTGCGTGAAAAGGTAGTTTACAGCCTTAAGACAAAACCCTCACTAGTTGTCGTTTTGTGGCGCACTCCCTAAACTAATTTAAGTTATAGCTATCTTCTTTCCACGAAAGTCATATAAAGGAACAAAATATTTTTAGTGTTGTCAGATTACTCCGTCTATCACTCGGGAAACGTTGATTTAAAACTTCACAATTTAACATGTCCGGACTAGTCTGGCATTATTAAAATGTTCCATCTCTTTTGTTTTTGTAGCATTTGAAAAAGATAGCATGCATCTAAAATAAGTTTAGTTTGTGAATAGCAGAATCCCCACCAATGTCAAAAAGATATTAGATGCCACGTAGAGCCAAGGTTCTAACTCTAACGCTCTTGCTATACAAGCCTTCTACCTCATAAACTTGACATTTTGGTCAAATACAGACTTGGCTGTTTTGCTAGTGAGTACTGTCACATAAGTGTTGGGTTCAAATATATTCATTGAGTTACTTTTCTGTTATCCAATTGCTGTTGTTATAACGAAAGTAAGGTATTTTGATTAGGGTGTAAAGTTTCTGAGGTTTGTAGATTTGGAGCGTACAGAGTTAGAAACTTGGCTCTATGTGACGTCTTATAACTTTTTGATAGTGCGAACCGTATTGTTTCATCTAGACAACATGTAACATTAAATGATTTTAATGTTTTTGTTAGTTTTCATATCAAGTTTAATTAATATTAATTAAGTAGATGTTACCTATTAAAAGAAACTACTTACTAGATCTTGTTCAATCCAATTTTCTTTAAAAGTTGACATGTTAATGTTCATATATTTTCCATTTCTATCGTTCTACTCGTATTATATTAGAAATTGCATTGTACCACTTTGAAAGCATCTCTCGCACAAACTATTCAGTTTAGAAAAAAATCATGGCAGAAACCTCAATATCATTTGTTTAGACCTCTCCATAAATAGACCTTTTTTGTCAAGTCCGTAAGGTCCCACTCTTATGGACTTGACAAAAAAATGTTCGAGTTTCAGTTCTAAGTATGGGGAACACCAAAATTTATTGTTATTTTCTATTTTTCTATCACAATCTTAATGCGGTTAACAGAATACGTCTACTTACCGAGTTCCAACAGCATATTATATCTTATAGTTTCGGAAAAAAGGCTGTGACATGCGGACGGACAGACAGTCAGACGTGACAAATCTATAAGGGTTCCGTTTTTGGCCTTTGGCAACGGAATCCTAAAAAGGTAGTTAGGCAGTGAAACTACTACCCCAAATACACAAATTTTCATACAATCTGTCAAGTAGTTTATCTGAGAGTACGGAAGCTAGGCTCGCCATGACGAGCCTCGCGAAGGCACTACCTACTTTTTCTCGAAGTGTTTCGTCGTTTTTTGAAACCTCATGAGTGGGTTTCCGATGTACCAGATAGTTTATATTTTCAGAAGATGTCAATAATAATCTTAGCAAACATAGAGTCTTTATTCAATAGCTTTAATACTTTATCAATCAATCATCTTTATTTGCTTTTAGCAGGGTATATATACATTTGATGTTTTTTTTTAAATTATTTACAGTACACCTACTATACCAATTAATTGGCATACAAATTACATACTTTAACAATTTTATGTCATACAAATTATTAATCAAATGAAATTGGAACTATGAACAAGACAATAAATACAAAGACAAAAACTATTCAACATACAATTAAAAATTTCACATGTCAATTTAGGTAAGTCTTAAAATAAATTACGATGTTTTTATCACTAAGGTTATAAAGTGCTCAATGTAATTAATAAATTTAATGTAAAAAATTATAAAAATAAAAAATAAATAGTTAAGCTTAATTTTAATATATTAATGTCAATTTTCAATGTCAATTTGCAAAATTCATAAAATTAAAAAAAAACATATAAAATATGCATCAATTTTAAATCAGTTTTTTTGTCTGACAAATATTCGTGACGTATATTTAGATTTTATTATGTTGCCAAGACGACCAAATAAGGTTTGCCCTGTGAAAAAGATATCACATCTCATGTAGAGCATAGTTTCTGAATCTACACGGCCTAGATCTACCAGCCCTAACTTCACAAATTCTACATATCAGTAACAATGCAAGTCTTGGCTGTTTCGTTACTTACTTCAGAAAATTAACATTCATTCATTTCCACGACGTCAGCAAAACGACGAAACCATAAGTTTTTACTGAGAGGTAAGTAGAGATACAATCAAGACACCCACGACTAGACACAGACACAAAATCCACATTGTGATAGGTGGCAAGCGTATTGTCAACTGGAGACATATCCATTATCCAACCGTGGACAACGTTATTTTTTATTAGAAAATAGAAAATACACATTTTCTTGTGGTTGCGCCGCGAGGATCGAACCCGAGACCTCATGACTTCAAATGCAACACGGGACCACTAGACTACAACTGGGCACATATCAAGTCCCAGGCGACGGTATTTTTATTTGAAAATTGAAAGTACACATTTTCTTGTGGTTGCGACGCGGGGATGGAACCCAAGGCCTCATGAAGTCAAATTCAACATCGCACATCAGAGGCATTTTCTTACAAACTTTAGGAACACTGCTTTCAATATTAAGGAGAGGGTTTGAAGTTATCTAACGTCATCTATCATGTTTCTAAAGTTACACGGCGCCGCTTTGAACCGTCTTCCCCTCCCTCTTGCACCGGAAGTGTTGAGATTACACTTAATATCCTGTACTATACTCCATTGCTTTTGTTTGCTAACGCCGCTGTCAGTTTGTTTGTTTTACTGATATTAACATCGTATTATTTACTCGACTTAATAGACGAGTAAATGCTAAAGTCAACGTCTTACTCGGTCACAAATAGCTCTGTAGTTAGTTTAAAATATGTTAATGCCTATCTGCCAGTCAGCTGGCATGATGAAGGCACATTCATGACAACTTGCCACTACAGGAATAGGTAGTACAATAAATAGATAAATACCTCAGGACAAGTTACACAAATTGAATCTAACCTCAAAGTAAGCAAATTATATGCTTGTGTTATGGGTGTTAGTCAACGATATTAATACATAAAAATACTTATTATAACTATATTATAACAGAATAAATTTAATAAACACCCAGACCCAAAAATGTTGACGTCTAAATGTTCATCACACAAATGCCAGCCCCCGTGGGGAACCGAACCCAAGCCTCGCGGTTGGTCGCCGTAATTAGGCGTGTTTGACTCGCCTAACGAGGCGGTCGAAAATAACACTGGCCTACAGAAAAAAAACAGGTTGCACTCCGGGAGTGCCGGCAAAAGTGAAAACTTGAATATTTAACGTCGTGCATTTTTAATATTTTGGAATTGTTAGGGAATAATTTTGCACGAATTGCTTTAATTATAAGTATGAAGGAACGTATAATTTATGTGGTAGAATACAATATTCATTTATTGCGCTATCGTACAACAAACATGAACGATCGCGCAAGCGCCTTGCGCCGTCTTACGAATTTTCGATCAGGTCACGTGTCCTGACGCGAGTTTAAAAATATTAACCCATTCCAAAAAAAAAGTGCACAACGCCGCTAAAGAAGTTGTCACTTCAAATATTTTGGTATGGTGCAGCTTTGTTCGCATCTGTGGTCGATAAAGTAGGTAGGATGAATAACATTGTTGCTACTAGATATCAGCTGACAGCTCTAGTTTGCCTACAATTTTCATTTTAACTTATTTCTGGTTTTATTCGAAATCAGTCCGTATTACAATTACTTTTATGACATTAGTTATGTAAAATATCCAGAACCTTTACCATGAGTTGGTATAGATTGCGTTCGGTAAGTAACAATATGTTTCTCTTAATTACCAATAGAGGCGCTCACGCTGTTCAAAGTTAATAATATACAGAGATAGTAGCGAGCATAGTAAACTTGACAAGTCGCAAACTCATGGTAAAGGCTCAGGGACTCTGAAGAAAATCTTAAGGCCCCATACTTAGTCAGCCAGAAGAGCCAATCACCGCACTCCCCCGTTCCATGATTACTATGAAATAGGGCGCTCTAAAGTAAACGTCTTAAGCGACAAATCACTATTTTTGACACTATAAAATTAATTTGAAAAAAGTATAAAAACTGAAACACTTACCTTTTAGGTATAGTACTTATCTATGTTTATGTAAAATCTAGTGTCGATATTTTCATAATGGAAGTAGACAGTTGGGTTTTGCTTTCAAAAAAGGGTTAACTTTTTGATTTCTTTCTATCGAGCAAAGTGAAATGAATCCTGTTTTGGAAACACTAGTCTTATAAAGCATATTCATGTTAATCTTGTGTATTTTTGTCACCAAGATCCATGATTGCTTGGTATGAAAAAAGCATTATAATGCTGACGTATTTTAGCGTATATGGCCCCTTAATGTATAATTTCCAAGTAAATTAATACTTTCTCTAAAATATGTATAGTTTTTCGATTTTATGAACAAGAGCTGATATAAATAAAGTGACTAGATTTCTAGTATCAGCTTACCAAAAATAACTAAACCAAAAATCAGGTACAAAATCTTCGGCACCAAAATGAGTGTAGCCATAGTAATGAGTGACAAGTCTCGATTCGGAGGACAGGATAGCCGGTAAACCTGCACAATAGTCCTAACACGTCAGCCTCTAGACTGCCAAGCACGCTTTAACCGTGACTTGGTGGTAAAAATTTGCGACTTTTCGCCATACTATACCGTCGTTTGTCACTGTGCTTTATAGCAGTGTTGTCAGTGCTTGTTATTGGCGTGTTTCAGTTTAAGAATTAAAATAGCAGGATTTTTACCAGGCAAGCCATATTACTATTTTTAATCGAGTTCAAAAACACCAGGAGGTTCTCAATTTGGCCGTTACATTTTTTTATAATAATAGAAGGCAAAAAAGCAGACGGATTTCCAGATGCCAAGAAATTCACGCCGCCTACAGACACCAAAGGTGGTAATGGTGCGTTGCCAACCTGAGGCCGGGACGTTAGGCCTCGAGCAAAAGTAAGTTTACCGGCTACCTTATCCTTAAAAAGTAAGTATTAAAATGGCTTGGCACAGACTTCAAACCGACTAGCATAAACCGAATAGCATGGCATGTATAAATAATAATAGGCAGTATATTATTAATATTTAAGCTTTATTATTTTTTCCTTTTTAGTTTTGAAGTTGGTTTTTATTAACGTAGTTTTTGGTGTCTCTAGGCAATGTGTAAGAAAACAGAAACCACCTGTAAATCCGTTAATTTGTTTGCCTTTCTATAAAAAACGCGGTTTGGTGGTAGTGGTGAAAGCTTTCTAATTTTATGTTACAAACCACGAAAACCGACTTCATCGTAAAAATTGTTTCGAACAAGCCTACTTTCTGATATAAAAAAATCGGATTTGATCTGAGATCAGTAGGACCCAGATAGACCTATTGTGAACACTTAACATACATACATATCTTGAGGTTAAGTTCCTTACGAGGTAGGCAGAAAGTATTCGTGACTATCAAATACATTAAACTTCTTAACTTAAATGTATTCCATAAGCTTGACAGTGTCTTGGAAAGTTGGAATGTGACTACCCCATCGCATGCATTACCGGATGATTCTATAAAAATAGTCAGTCATAATTAGGGTATAGGCTGTGCAGCAGTTGGTCGTGATTCATACCATTGAACTTTAGTGCTAGCTTTTGTCGTGTTTCGTGCTATAGAGAAATGGTAGCTAGTAGACTTACACACACGCCTTAAAATCCAGCCACAAGCCAGAGAAGCACCAGTATCATCCATGGTGTGTCAATGCTCGCCGTTGTCGTGTTTCGTATTATAGATGCATGGTAGCAACTGGCAAGTAGACTTACATACATGTGTAAGACACAGCAACAACCAAAGACGCACCAGTATCTGTTGTCTCTTTCCATTAGTAGAGCAATCAGCATATTCCTATTTCATATTTATCAGCTTAAGATCCTAGGAAATTATTACGAGCTCCTGCTAAACCTTGCATCTATTTTGAGTAAGCGCAGAGTAATCTCCAAATAAAGGTATTTCTCATCTGTCTCCCGACAAGATCTGCAACCTAGAGTCTCTAGGCACTTTTTTTTATGCACGGCGAACAAGTGCACGACTCTCCTCATAGTAAAGGCGAGCATAGGCTTACCGACACTAACACCGTGACATCTGACTAGATAGTCGAGTCTCGCAGCGACTCGCCCGGATTGCCACCACCGCCTTAAGTATTCCTGCCGCAATAACGTTAGCGCTTATCGTAGACATATTTCGGTTCGGAGGATAAGGTAGCCGGTAAACTTACTTTTTCTCGAGGCCTAACTTCCCGGTCTAAGGTTGGCAATGCACCATTACCACCTTTGTTGTCTATAGACGGCGTGAATTTCTTATCATCAGGAAATCAACCTGCTTGTTTGCCTTCCAATATCATAAAAAGGTAAGAGACAGCAGCCGCAGCCTAGACACCTTAGATGTTGAAGGTGCATCTTTGTGGCCGGTATGCTAGGCTAACTGTTTGGATACATAGGTAGTGACTATGACTGCCATAAATTTGAAAATAACAGATGTTACGACCATGAAATTACTATATTACAATAACCGTTTTCAGCGTATCTGATGGCATTAACCGCGAAAGAAAATAGAATGTTTATTTAAATGGCGTCAGAAAGCCGCCATATTGTTTTTAATGTCAAACTACATTTAAGCTGTTGAAATGAAAAAATGTTGAAATGACCTTTTGTATTTGTTTTAGCAGCATACTGCTAAAACACAATATGTAATCCCCGAGTTGGTCCAGGTCCTCTGTGTAGACTAGGCAATCTGCCTGGTTTCACTTGAATAGTGAAACCGGTTGGCTAAAATATAACAACAAAAAATATATTGTGGAAAGTACAAGTGTATTTAATAAATAATTTCTAGAATGGAATTCCACCAAGCACCGACGATAAGAAGTAAGAACTACCAATTACTTTGGTGTCAAACTTTATGAATATAGTTTGTGATCTGTGATCTTTTATCGTCGTCATCAATATATTTGTTTGTGTGTGTCAAATGCAATGCACATAAACTATAAATGTGCCAAATTTCATACATCTTCATCACCGCAATTTTCTTAAAAAGGGGTCCAAAGTTTTTGCTTCACGTATTAATAATGTTATTATAAATAAATAATATTATTAATTATATTCCCCGTGTTGGTCCGGGCTCCTTTGTAGAATAGACTATCTGCCTTCCTGTGCCAGGCAGCTCGTAAAAGGCGAGCATAGGCTCACCGTCACTAACACCGTGACATCCGACTAGGTGGTGGAGTTTGGCAGCGACTCGCCCGGATTGGTACCACCGCCTTACCTATTCCTGCCGCCATAACGTCATGACGAGTTCCGGTTCGGAGGGTAAGGTAGCTGGTAAACTTACTTTTGCTCGAGGTCTAACATCTCGACCTCTGGTTGGCAACGCACCATTACCATCTTTGGTGTCTCTAGGCGGCGTGAATTTCTTACCATCAGGAAATCCGTCTGCTTGTTTGCCTTCCTATAACATAAATAAAAAATAAATAAATAAATATAACCAACTCAATTTTTCAAGTCAGTTAAAAGTCAGCGTCTTATAAATAAAAAATATCGGTCCTGGCCCCGTGGTCCATACTCTACTCGAGCTAGAAATTCATTTTAAAGGTGACATCTTGATTTAAGGCGAAGTCGACACCCTCGCTGCCATTTCGTTGATGACTCACTCATTTAATTCAGTTTGTTTCGTCGCTTCTGTTTGTTTTGGTCGGGTTAAATTTGGCCGAAGACATTCGTTTGAAGTATAAAAATGTTAATGTAAACAATCTTTTCATTATTACTGGCCGGTGATGGTTTAAAAATGGAACAATAAGAAAACAAAAAAGTGCATAATACGACTGAATAATAAAATTTATACTTTCTATCGTCGGCCTATTGAAAGAATTTCATCGAATACTTTTAACAATATAATAATGTATACACTCAGTAAAACGTGAATCGTGTGTTGTATTTTAATAAGTATAAATAACATGAAGCTATAGACTACTCCGGAGGTTACATTCCTAACAAAGAACTGATAACATTTCCAAACATTGCTGTCTCTCTCTAATGTATAGGCCTCTCTCTCATTTTCACTTTGTTAATTGCCTTTAGAAGACTCTATGAAAGAGAGGCTGGTACGTTAGAGAGTCGGCAATATTTGGAAATAACTTCAGTTCTTTGTTAGGAGTGTAACCTCCAGCAGCTTCATAATAAATAACTGCTGACCCGAAATACGTTGTCCTGTCTTAAATGCGAATAAATTATATTAAATTCTATCGTCAAGGGACTGTCAATTAGAAGTTACTTTTTTCACAAAGGCTTTCTCTTAACAATAGTTAACCCAAGAAAAAGAATTAGCGAAATTATTCCATCCGTTCACGCCTCATAGGGAAATAGACATTAATTTTTATATAGATAATTGTAAAATATATTTGTAATTGAGATAACGTACCTGTTTAGATTATGATTCATCACCATGTTTTCCTTGTCAATAGTGTTGTATCCTGCAACAAAGATGAAATATTATAACTAGATGTTATGAATCAAACTATGCTTAGTTAATCCTATTAATATTATAAATGCGAAAGTTTGTATGTATGGATGTATGGATGTTTGTTACTCTTTCACGCAAAAGCTACA
This sequence comes from Calephelis nemesis, assembly GCA_002245505.1. Lineage (NCBI taxonomy): Eukaryota > Metazoa > Arthropoda > Insecta > Lepidoptera > Riodinidae > Calephelis > Calephelis nemesis. The sequence continues at coordinate 123,294 of NJDD01002730.1, forward strand.
AAGCCGATTACGATGAAATTTGGTATGTAGGTAGCTGAAGACCCAGAATAACATATAGGCTACTTTTTATCCCGGAGGTCCCGCGGGATTGGGACTTACGCGGGTAAAACCGCGGGGCGCAGCTAGTAATGATAATAATGAATTGTTTTATTAGGGTTCCGTACCCCAAATGAAAAACAGAATTCCTATATTTTTGTCAGTCCGTCCGTCCGTCAATCCTATTTATCTCAGAAACGCAAGGAGATATCAAGCTGAAATTTATATAAAATACTGAGCTTTAGTATCCCTTGAAGCTAAGAAAAGAAAACTTCTAAGCCAACTTTATCAAAACATACAGATTTATGCCGCAAATTTTCGGAACTTGAGGAATTAAAACCTACAAAGAACTTCTCGAACTTCTCATGGACTCAGAATCTTGAAATTTCGTACGAAGCAATTTCTTATAGCACTGATAAAGAAAGAGTGAGAAAACCGTTAAGTTTTAGATACATCATACAATAAAACTTCTTGATTGAACTATCACCACATAGTATAAAACAAAGTCGCTTCCTCCGTCCCTGTCCTTTTGTATGCTTGAATCTTTAAAACTACGCAACGGATTTTGATGCAGTTTTTTTAATAAATAAAACGATTGAAGAGGAATGTTTATATGTATATTACATAACCGTGCGAAGCCGGGGCGGGCCACTACTTACTTATATACACAAGTTTGTACGGAATCATTGATGCACGAGTCCGGCTCGCACTTGGCCGGGTCTTTTTTATAATTATGATCCGTCGCTAAAGCTTGATAATACAGGAATTTCTTTCGTGTAAATTTAATAAAACTGAACGGCAAGAATTAATGCTATGGCGGCAGGAATAACGAAGGCATTGATCCTGACGAGTCATCTAGGAATTCTACCACCATGTCACGATCACAAAGTCAGTGACCTACTTTAGACAGCTTTAAACAATACTCTACCGTTATGGGCGTGAAGATAGTCTTTTTTTAGGCAGTATTATTTCAAGAAGTCCTGAGGGACTGTGTGGTTAAAATATTATAATTAATCAAATTTCCGACTCAACGTAGGTAGTTTTTATTTTGATTGCGCAAGTAGCAAAAACTTTCAAATACATGCATTCATTTTTCCGCATTAACATTAAATCTTGAACAACTTTATAATAAATATTATATATAATAAATATAATAATAATTTTAAACAAAAAAAAACTTCACGCCCGTATCCTGGAAAAAGTAGGCAGAGGAACAATCAGGGTATCCACGACTAGCCGAAGACGCGAAGTACCACAATGTGGCAAGGTAGCAAGCCTATCGCCAATCGGGATATTTTTAATTATAAAACTAAAAACCCTTGGGATCAAATTCAAACCCTTATAAAGCTAAGTCCAACACCAACCTGCTTGACCACAGAGGAGATAATTTTCAACGGCAGAACAAAAAAGTAAGAAAAACCGGTTTTGCCAAATTGTCATTCGATCTCAGGTGTCAACGAATTATAAAGATTACTGTAACTGTATGACTCAAGCTCAAGTAAATGTAGGGTTGTCTCTTGTACTTTAATTTATCGCTTTATTCCAGAAATAATTTAAGTTCACGCCCATATCCCCGAAGAGGTAGGCAGAGGCATAACCAGGTCACCAACGCCTAGGCGAAGACACTAACTTCTACATTGTGACAGGTGGCAAGCCTATCGCCAATCGAGCACAAATCCAATCCCGGGCAACGTCATTTTTAACCGACTTCAAAAAAAGGAGGAGGTTATCAATTCGTAGCGATATATTTTTTTTTTATGTATGTTCAGCGATCATTTCTAAACGGCTGGACTGATTTGCAAAATTCTTTTTTTATTTGAAAGAGTAAGCTCCACAGGTGGTCCCATAGGGAGGAACTCAGGATCTGATGATGGCATCCTGGTGAAATCGAGGGCATTCCTGAAAAAATGTATGGAAGCACAGAGTTTTTCTTGACTTTTTATCAATTGAGAGGGATTTTACCTATAAAAATCGTAATTTTATGATGATGAGCTGATGATGGAGAGCATCCCTACTGAAGGACATTTTCAGCGATTACTCTAAAATGGCTGGTCTGATTTGGACAGTTCTTTTTTGTTTGGAAAGGTGTACCTCACAGGTAGTCTCATAGCAAGGAAGTCAGGATCTGATGATGGCATCCTGGTGAAATCGAGGGCATTCCTGAAAAAATGTATGGAAGCACAGAGTTTTTCTTGACTTTTTATCAATTCGGAGGGATTTTACCTATAAAAATCGAAATTTTATGATGATGAGCTGATGATGAAGAGCATCCCAACTAAAGAACATTTTCAGCGATTACTCTAAAACGGCTGGTCTGATTTGGCAGTTCTTTTTTTGTTTGGAAAGGTGTACCTCACAGGTAGTCTCATGGTAAGGAAGTCAGGATCTGATGATGGCATCCTGGTGAAATCGAGGGCATTCCTGAAAAAATGTATGGAAGCATAGAGTTTTTCTTGACTGTTTATCAATTTAGAGGGATTTTACGTATAAAAATCGCCATCTTATGATGATGAGCTGATGATGAAGAGCATCCCTAATGATGAACATTTTCAGCGATTACCCCAAAACAGCTTGTCCGATTTGGATAATTCTTTTTTGTTTGAAAGCGTAGTGTCATGGCAAGGAAGTCAGGATCTGATGAAGGGATTCTGGAGATATCGAGGAAACTATTAGAAAAAATGGGCAAGCTTAGGGTTTCTAGTGACTTTGAAAAATTTTAGTAGTGCTTAAATTGTAGTACTTAGTCTGGCCATAAATACTGTTACACTTAAAAATAAAAAAATATTACATTTGAATTTCGAATCTGTCATTTTTATACGATTGTTCATTGTGTTTTCTCATTTTGGCGCCAATACATTGTACAATATTTTGCGATATTAAAATGGAGTGGGGTGATAAAGAGAACCGAATCGCTGTGATTGCATTACACAAAGTAGGTATGGAGCCAAATGCAATTTTTAAAACTCTCCATACACTTGGTTTTAGTAAAATGTTTGTGTACCGGGCTATTAATAGGTACAATGAGACTTCCTCTGTTTGTGACAGAAAAAGATCTGGCCGTCCACGTAGTGTTCGTACGAAAAAGGTGGTCAAAGCAGTAAGGGAAAGAATTCGAAGAAATCCTGTCCGAAAGCAAAAGATTTTATCTCGGGAAATGAAGATAGCACCTAGAACCATGTCGCGTATTTTAAAAGATGACTTAGGACTTGCAGCCTATAAGAGACGCTCTGGTCATTACTTAACTGATAATTTAAAGAAGAATAGGGTCGTAAAATCGAAACAATTACTGAAGCGGTACGCAAAGGGAGGTCACAGAAAAATTTTGTTTACGGATGAGAAAAATTTTTACAATTGAGCAACATTTTAACAAACAAAATGACCGTATTTATGCTCAAAGCTCTAAGGAAGCTTCCCAATTAGTCGACAGAGTGCAACGTGGACATTATCCAACTTCAGTGATGGTTTGGTGGGGTGTTAGCTATGAAGGAGTGACTGAGCCATATTTTTGTGAAAAAGGTATCAAAACATCGGCACAAGTGTATCAAGATACCATTCTTGAGAAGGTAGTTAAGCCCCTTAACATCACCATGTTCAATAACCAAGTATGGTCCTTCCAGCAAGACTCGGCGCCGGGTCATAAAGCTCGGTCCACGCAGTCTTGGTTGGAAGCGAACGTTTCGGACTTCATCAGAGCTGAAGACTGGCCGTCGTCTAGTCCCGATCTTAATCCGCTGGATTATGATTTATGGTCAGTTTTAGAGAGTATAGCTTGCTCTAAACGCCATGATAATTTGGAGTCCCTAAAACAATCTATACGATTGGCAGTGAAGAATTTTCCCATGGAAAGAGTGCGTGCTTCTATTGATAACTGGCCTCAACGTTTAAAGGACTGTATTGCAGCCAATGGAGACCACTTCGAATAAGCTTTTTATATTTTTAATTGTTGTATATTTATGTATTAAACTAACACACTGTAAAAGTAATATATGTTATTTGCAGTTAAAAAAATATTTTTTTTCTTTACTACAATATTTATGGCAAGACTAGGTATAATCCAAGTAGTGCTCTCTCTGTGCAGAGTCAAAACTCAAATATACATAAATATACCCCACGATGAACGAGTATTAGATTTCTTCTTCAACGGAAATAAGATTTCTTAAACGTAGCATTTCTGCTAAGGCTCGTTCATCGTGGGGTTTCGTCAACAGCTTGGAGTCAGTAGTAAATACGAGACAATCGATTTTGACGCTGCTCAGGCGTTTCATTCGATAGCCTGTCATTAATAAGAGACAACTGATGTTGTCGTTGTTCTACAGTCTCTTTCCACAAATTTCTTTGTAAGTAATTACGCTTCTTAAGCCGTTTTTCATGGTCTATGGACGACTCTCTAAGGCGTTGTGTTTTATTCCGTTCTCAGCGTCCGTATTACGGCTCAGGCGCTCATTTTATACTTTCAGGCTCCTTTACGCTTTCTCATGCGTGATGCATGTATAGATGGCCTCCCCATTATTTACCTAAAACCTGCTTTATTCACGAACCTAATTAGTATATTGTCATTGTACAACTAAAAAGCAAGAAATAAAATTATTTTTAAACAAAAAAAAAACCGCATTCAAAAACTCTCTAGAACTAAAAAGGATGAAATAATTTGTTGTAATATTATGTGTACAAACTATATCCTACCCAAAAATATTTACAAGACCACAACAAAAGATATCGACGAAACTAACCTATGAATAAACACTTATTTTAATTACTTACCTACCTTAATTGATACCCTTCTAATACCTAACTAATATTATACCTAATACCTACACAATTTCTTATTTTTTATGTAGCAATTGAACTAGGCTAGTAGTGGATGCCCTGGTTGTGCCTCTGCCTACCTCTTCGGTGATGGATCTGGGCGTGAAGATACTTATGCTTTTTTTAGGTATAAAGTGTAAAAAGAGTAAGAAATGTGGGTTGGTAGAGTTAGGCCATGTTGATTCAGCAGCTTGACTCTACGTGAGATCTGATATCTTTTTCAAAGGGCAAACCTTATTTGGTCTTGTTGAAATGTTTGTGGTGGGATTTATATTTAAAAAAAAACCGCTATCGCCCCTGTGGTCGAGCGGTCCGGGTGTTGGACTTGACTGCATGAGGTCTCGGGTTCGAATTCCGGGTCGGCCAACCAAAAGAAAATTGGATTTTTCCAATTGTCTCATAAAAAAATGTTGGTCGGGATTGGAAATGTGCCCGGTTGGCGATAGGCTTGCCACTTATCACATTATGGGACTTAGTGTCTTCGGCTAGTCGTGGGTGCCCTGGTTGTGCCTCTGTCTACCTCTTCGGGGATGGATCTGGGCGTGAAGATACTCATGCTTTTTTTTTAGTATAAAGTGTAAAAAGAGTAAGAAGTGTAAAGCCGAAGTCCATAATTGGAATAGTGGTACTGTACAATAACAAAAAAAAAAAAAAAACAAAAAAAAAATCTTAGGGAATGACAACCCTAGGTGTCGGTGACAATCACCAGTAGCAACTCAATATGATGTAATTGGTTGACTTAAAAGAGAACAGTCGTTCGTATTACACGCTTAAATGGATTTCGAAGGCTGCTCCGGAAATATACATTAATTGTGCAATTAATAGCCGAATAAAATATATCAATTATTTATTGTGCAAATTGTAAGTGAACATGAAATAAATTATCTTTAATCTCAATGATAACTAAACGAATTTTATTAATTATATTATGTAGGCAACTGCATGTTTCTTTGAACACTAGATAGTTCATTTCATGGGTCAGAGCTTCTACCATGAGTTTACGGCTTGTCAAGTTTACTATAATCGCTACTGTAAATTATTTGTATATCAGCGCCTCTATTGGTAACTAAGAGAATCACATTTTTAGACCAAAAATGTCATAGATTTCGGCATGTTACTTACTGAATGTAATCCATACCAACTCATGGAAAAGCACAGAACAACTATAGTACTATGTGGTAAAGGCTCGGAGCCTTTACCATGAGTTGGTAGAGATTGCGTTCGGTAATTGACATAATATCGAAATCTACGGTGCTTTTCTTCTTAAAGTTTTATTCTCTTAGTTACCGGTAGAGGCGCTGTTCAAAGTTTTCATACAAATAATTAACGTTGTAATACATATTAGTAAATTTGATGAACCTAGGTGGTAGAGTTTCGCAGCGGACTCGCCCGGATTGGTACCACCGCCTTACCTATTCCTGCCGCCATAGCGTCATGACGTGTTCCGGTTCGGAGGGTAAGGTAGCCGGTTAACTTACTTTTGCTTGAGGCCTAACATCCTGACCTCAGGTTGGCAACGCACCATTACCACCTTTGGTGTCTCTGGGCGACGTGAATTTCTTACTATCAGGAAATCCGTCAACTTGTTTGCCTTCCTTTAACATAAAAAAAAACCTGAAACTCATAGTAAGTAACTGTCTTCTGTGTTGTAAATGAATTAAAAAATTATTGATTTGCGCAGTACATATATGTATTAGGAAGTTTTTACAAAGATATGTCAGCATACCAATTTTGTTCGAAAATTTTAAATTAAATATTTAAATTTAAAAATTTTTTTGAAAAATAATTTTGAAAGTCTATAAAAGCAGAAATACTACGTGGAATATAAACAACATCTGTTAAAAAGAATTTTCCGGTGGTAAAAATAAGAAACACAAGTCGTCTGCTTGTACCTACCAAAACTGGTGATCATGCGTTGCCAATCTGAAGTTGGGGTATTAGGTTACTGGCGTAAGTTTACATACGAACGTACCCTCCCTGCTGGAACACTACAGTGATAAGTACTAATGCTATGTCAGTAGAAGAGACAAAAATGCCTTTATAGTGATGCCTATATATATATTTTTACAAGTTTTGGATAAGCCCTACCACTTAAAGACGTTCTAGACGGTTGTTATCACGCTTTCCAACGAAGGCGAATCAAAAAGCGAAAAGGTGAATCGGAAGATGGAAACAAAGTTTCCACGTATCTTACGTAGTGTTTCTGCTTTTCTAAACTTTAAATCAGATTTTTCTAATTACGTTTTTTATAATTTAAATCATAATATTACTTAATACGTGAAGCATACAATTTTGACCCCTTTTTACGAAAACTGTGAGAACGGAGCAGTATAGTTTACGTATAGAAGTGCATTAAATCAAAAAGTAAAACATTACACATACTACAATGCGTTTCACACACACACAAACAAATATACTGATGATAACGATAAAATATTAAAGATGGTACACAAACTTTAACTTGAAATTTGTAAACAGTAGTTGGTCTTGATAAATAAAGATGGCGTTCTTATCAAGAAGATAATAAATAATAGAACCTTAATAATATATGAACATTATAATTCAATAATTTATATTGAATAACTTATATTTATTAAATTTGGATTTAATCTACGGTCCAGACGGATGTAAACAAATGTGTACAACCAGTCTAGAACGTCCTTTATTCTAAGGTACGAAAAATTTTTGGCCCATACAAAAACATGTTGCTAACCCAATGGTGGTGTCAAGAGTCTCCGCAACCAGCGTATTTGTATGAAAAGGGTAATGAATGTCAGACAACCAAAGGAAGCCAGACAGATTTGTCAGGATCGTGAGGTTTAGCACTCGGTTCTCACTGCCTACACCGTAACAGACTTGGCTTGAAGATATGTATGTATGTCCCGAGTTCAAAGTTAAATCATTTGACATCACGAAGTGGAGGGTCAATTAACGGCGTTGGACGAGTTAGATGACGTAAGCGATACATTTTTTTAAGGAATGTAAGACGAATAGAAGCAGATACCAAAAATTATTATATACATACATACATACATATCTTCACGCCAAGTCCCTTACGGGGTAGGCAGAGAGCATCGAGTGCCAGACCTCACGATCCTGGCAAACCTGTCTTGCTTCCTTCTGTTTTTATTATATACTTTCACCTAATATACCTTCCAAAAGTTCGGAATCCCGTTGGAAAATTTCGAAAACACGGAAAACCCATACAAGTTCCGTACGGAAAGTCAAACGTAAAAAAACAATTAACTATAGCTATACTTAGAACAAATAATTAAAATATAATAATCAAGTGTAGTAATAAATAAATTCTTGCAGTAATAAATAAAGTTGTTGTGTGGGAGTAAAATTATGTTGATATTGGTGGTAATTTTATTGCGCACTCACTAAACTAATTTTAAGTTATCGCTATCTTCTTTCCATGAGGGCAATAGAAAGAGACAACACACTTTTAGTGCTGTCAGATTTGTCTGTAAACGTCATTTTTACAGACGTTTAATCTATCACTCGAAAAACGTTGCTTAAAAACATCACAATTTCACATGTCCGGACTAATCTAACATGTCTAAAATGTTCTATCTCTTTTGTTTTTGTTTCATTTGAAAAAGATAGCATTCATCTAAAATAAGTTTAAATTTTTTGTTTCTTTAAAATTTATAGAAATTTATCCCAAGCACAGGGCAAGTGTAAAAAAAAATACGATGCGAGAAACGAAAGTTATGGCCATTTTAAAATGTGAATTTAATCTGTAATGATGAACTCATTTGGTGGGTACTCAGAATTGTGTATCTATAGGACATAACTACCCGCGTTAACGGGTTAGAAAGGAATTAAAAATGTCGCCACGGGACTTGAATCCTCAGTAGCTCAATTAGTTAGAGCATTCGTCGGCTTGAGACGAAAGGTTATAGGTTCAAATCCTGTCTTGGGAAATTTTTTCTTTCTTTAAAATTTATAGTAAAATAAGTTTAGTTTGTGAACAGCAGAATCACCGCCATTATCTGTATCACATTGTACTAAAGACTAGTTTGAATTTTGGAGTGTTTACTGGGTGTTGCGGATGCTTGAGGCGACGGAAATCACTTCCCATCAGGTGCACGTTTGCCTCCTCTTCTATTAAAAATACTAAAGTGATGTGTTTGATCGAGAGCAGCTGACGTTAGAATTTTAAAATCCATAAACGAGGAATATGTTTTGAATAGCATTTAGTACGGAAAAATATTCAAACAACCTACTAGCCGAGTAGCTCTTAAGAGGTGATTAAACATCGAGTTTTGTCACCAGTCACCACTCGTCAGGTACCTACTACTTAACCTATTCCTATCGCCAAAAATTCGATTGCTTCTATAGCATTTTAGAAGGTAGGCTTCATATAGCATTTCGGCACAAAAATGTAATAAATACTACTAAGGCACAAAACAACATTTAGCAACGTTAAAGCATGAAAATATCGCCTCTGTGGTCTAGCGGTTCAGTTGTTGGACTTGACTGCTTGAGGTCCCGGTTTCGAATCCTGGGTCGGGCAAAAAAAATTGGATTTTTCCAATATTCCAATAAAAAAAACGTTGCTCGGGATTGGAAATGTGCGCGGTTGACGATAGACGATAAAGACACTAAGTCCCACAAAGTGACACCTATCACTTTGTGGGACTTAGTGTCTTCGGCTAGTCGTGGGCGCCCTGGTTGTGCCTCTGCCTTCCTCTTTGGGGATATGGGCGTGACGACACTTTTTTTAAAGCATGAAAAAATACCTACATAATTCCCCCCAAAAAAAGATTAAAAGTAAGTAGAAGGCTCATATTGAGTATTTGATAAATAGCGACGCCACATAATAAATGGTTGTCAACTTGGGTTCAGCTCGAAATATCATATTTTTTTAGTACTATTGAATGGTAACTAAATTAAATACACCATGAATACACAAGAAGCGACTAGCATGCCATTACTGGCAAATTGCAACACATAACTCATAGACCGTTTGGAAGAATCGCCAGCTAAGACTAGCTAAACTACGAAATGACGCTTCCGTGTTATAAAAAAGCCCGATGAAGTTGTAAAAACCGCGAGGTTGGCAACATATTAGTCATTCAAAAAAATCCGTGTTATACCCATGGCATATAAATGGCATAAATTTGATTTACGATAAAAAATTATCTTTACGCCCGTATCCCCCAAAATGTAGGCACAATTCGGTCAGGACGAATGCAAACCAATGATTACAACCGTCTAAATCGTCTTTAATGCTTTACTATATTACAAAAAAATATGGTTTCACTAGGTACGCTTCCAAAGTTCATCAAACAAACCACTTGGTGCAATTAGATTTCCAAGCACTAGACGGCATTGCTAATTTAATTACTTACACCCGCACAGACATTCTACCACCTTATCACCGACATGGAAAATGGTAATAAAGCATTTCTCTAACTTTGAAAGCATAGTTGATGCTAATTGGTCTAATTTCATAGGATACTATTAGTGTATTATTAGAACTATTTCGCCATTACTTTCATTTGCATAATGAGACCACTTCGAAAAAGAAGGTTAAATATTTGAGTCCAGTTTATAGTGTAATCGAATTTTCCGTCATTTGTGGAGTGTGGAATTGTGTTATTTTTTTTGTGTACAAGTGAATAACACAAAACAACAAAAAGATTAGGATAAATGTACAACGTACTTAAGTGTGCTTGTGATGCCGTGAAATATAATAAAAGTAACAAACACTCAGATTCAAAAATATGGACTGGAAATATATTTGCCACACATCTCCAAAACCTCGCAAATATTTTTCAAAAGGCGGCTAAGACACTGACATAAAAACATTATGCTCCTCTCAAAATATAAACTAATTTATTAAAGAATACATAGACCAGTAACATAAAAAAATCAAAAATTTCATATTCTAGTCACTACATGTCGGACTTGCCTTTTTTGAGGTCCAGGGTTCGAATCTCGAGTCGGAAAACAAAAAAAAAAAGCAAAATGTACATTTTCAATTTTCTAATGATAATAGCGTTGTCCGGGATTAATTATGTGCCCGGTTGGCGATAGGCTTGCCACCTATTACATTGTAGGGCTTAGTGTCTTCGGCTGGTCGTGGCCTGGTTGTGCCTCTGCCTACCTTTTCGGAGATACAGGCATGAAGATACTTTATTTTAAGAGTAACCCTACTGTTATTTCGACCTTTATCATTTCGAGGCACAAAAGTTCTCAGCCTGACGTGGTATGAATCGCTGTCATAGATAACAGTATGCTTCTGCAGTCTAAAGTTGAAATAATAAAATGTTAAATTTGGTACAACACACATTTTACAGTGGCAATTATAAAAATTACTAGCTGCGCCCCGCGGTTTCACCCGCGTAAGTACATACCAAATTTCATCGTAATCGGCTTTGTAGTTTTTGCGTGAAAGAGTAACAAACATCCATACATCCATACATACAAACTTTCGCATTTATAATATTAATAGGATAGTAGAGTATCTTAGTATAATCTAGATGTCAACTCCTGGTAAACAGAGAGAAAGAGTAGATATAGGGATAGTCGGATGTTTTAGTAGCTCTTAGTCCTGTGTGAATTAGACATTTTTTAGACTTATACATTTCAAAATTACAATATATGAGAATTGCAGTCTTGTGCAAGTCGGTTGAAATATATATTTTAGAAATTTCCTAAATTTTATATGATCATGTAACAGCCAGAACAGTACTTTCATGATTGAACGATAGCAAACTAATATTTAAAAATTCCTAGCTTTGTACGGCGCGGGTTAGTCAGTTCAAGAACTTTTATACTATGGCTATAGCGCATATGTTATTCGTTGCACTTGAATAAATATAAAATTCTTTATATCTTCCGTCATTAAATCCACGGCCTTAAGTGTGTATCCACAACATCCTATCAATAAAATCTTGTTGTCTTAAGGATAGCGCACTCTTTGACGGGTCCCATCGTAGCGCATCGCAGGGCAATAGGTAATCCACATACATCACATACAATTTGTATAGAGCAACACACACAATGGTGAGCTACATCGCACCGGATTTTTACGCGGCAAACCGCACACAGTCCCTGATGCGGCTTACAGTCCCGAAAGATTAACAAACAACATTTTAAAAATATTATTTAAATTTAATATTATTATTATTTAAAAACATGAATAGCGGACTAATAACATTTTAATGGCAAAGTTTTGTACGACTACTACCAGGGGCGCCACTATCCATAATTGACTATTTTTAAGTAGAGTTGCCATTCTTTTTTTTTTTCTCACTCTTTTGATTAGTACTAGTAGTTAGTTACTGACTATAGATAAGAATTCCCGTCAGAGCGTTGTTCTATGTTTGAGGGAGAAAGGAGATTAACAAATAAATATCCATTGTGTTAGAAGAAAATACGTCTTATTACATATTGTTTGTACGCAATAACTAATGCTTTGATATCGATGTAATATTTAACAAACGCCGGTGTCACTCTAAAAATGGCTTTGACAACCATGAACTTTAGTTAAAAGTGACCTTGCCTTTTGCGCATGATAGCGGGGACTTCGTCGACCCCTGCACGCGTAAGGTTATGACTTGAGACCTAATGGCAACATTATGCAATAAGCTATCTTGACTGACGTTTGAGCATTTGTCTCGGCAATTTTGTTCGAAATTAAATGTAAACGTAAGTTCAAATGTCTTTTTTAGGTCTATTTGACATATGGCATCACAAATTTTGAAGACTTCTGCGCCATTATTAGCTTTATGGAAGAATCAAGTTGGCAGCGCACTATTACCATCTTTGGTGTCTCTAGGCGGCGTGAATTTCTTACCTTCGGGAAATCCGCCTGCTTGTTTGCCTTCCAATAACACAAAAATAAAAACTGCTGCTACTCGCATTGTCAAGCATGAATGATTGAAAACTAGCCGACCCGGTGAACTTCCTATCGCTTAATATTAGCAGCTACTAAAAGTTAATATAGATTTAGGTACGGTGTTTCCCATTTTTCTTGCAATTTTCCGGTTTTCCTTTTCAGGAACCTTCTCCTGACAATTATAGCTAGCACAACAAAACTAGCGAATTTGGTCCATCCCGCGAAACGGGGATTCATTTTTATATCCCTACTTATATTATAAATGTAGAAGTAAGTCTGTCGGTCTGTCTGTCTGTCTGTTACGCTTTCACGCCTAAACCAGCGAACCGATTTTAATGAAATTTGGTACAGAGATAGAATAGGCCCTGAGGAACAGCATAGGCTACTTTTTATTGCAAAAAATAGGGAAGAATGGGTAAAAAGAGGGGATAAATGTTCATATGGAAATTCCTCATTTTTAAAGATTTAACAGTGAAACTTTGTATTAAGACACTTAATAAGGAACGAAAGAACATAGGCTACTTTTTATAACGATAATTTAATTAAAAATAGATTAAAGTTTTAAAAAGGACGTAGGCCATTTTTTGTCCTAAAATTTCAACGGGTAGCGTTGGAGAGTTAAATTTTAAATAAATAGACTACGCGGGCGCAGCCGCGGGTAGCAGCTAGTATTATATATACAGATTATGTACAAGTACTTTTTTTATGTACAAGTATTGTTAAATTATTTGTCTAAAGTAATCAGATTCAGAACTCAACTCCAAATAGAACCCACATTTCGTATATCATCAGCACTATTAAAGCCTAGGAGTATGTTGATATTTGAAAATAAATAAATTAAAATTTGAATAGGTTTTATTTTAACAGTTTTTTTTCGAAATGCATTAAACACAAATAATACAAGAATTAAGTTTAAAAATGCATTTATTAAACACTGAAGGTTTCTGATTTTTTTTTATTAGTATTTTTCTTCAAATAACAAATTACTAAATACACAACCACAACACAACAAATAATTATCAAACACTATGATTTTTGAATATTTGTTATTGGTACTTTTTTGTCTTCAAATAACAAACCACTAATAAACCACAGCTATGCTTCCTTTTTCTCTAAACTGTTTACTAGAAATTTAGGTGCTTGTAGAATTATTTATTTTACTTCTTTTTTTTTGCTTATGAAGTAGAACATGTAAATATATTTTTTAGTTTTTCGAGATTAGTTACGAGTATTTTAAGGACGATTTCCTTCAATATTTTTTTCTAATTTTTTTCGTCAGATCTAACCAATTCTAACATCAATTACACCATCTCCCAAAACTTCAGTTACACTTTCTATATGAATAAGTTCTTCATTATTACCAGTTTGATGAGCTTTACCATTATTCAGCCATGTATTTGCATCACTTTTATCAGAGAAACTATTATAATTATTGTGCCCTTCTTCAATATCATTAGTCAAAGTATTATCAATCTGTCCTTTTTCTTCACTATAATAAGGCGTATTGTCGAAATTTTGACCGTTATGTGGTTTGTCTTTATTTTTTATATGATTTATAGTTTCAACTATTTTCTTGCCACTTTCTTCAAAAGCTTTTATTGAGTGGCTAACAAATGTACTGCCAATATCAATTTTCATTTTCGCAATGCCAAGTAAATTTTCCACCAGATCACACTTAATATTGCACAATAATAAAGTCATAATACAGATAACTAGATGTAGTCGAGGTTTCATTATTAAACTTGAATGTTGTTTGTTGAGTGTTTTGGTTATGCAAATGACGCGTGTATGATTTTCTCGCATATTATAGTCACAACTATATCTACTTCATGTGAAGTATAAAGGATACAGACCTAAGTGGTATACATCAGGGAAAGGAAAGAAAGAAACATTAATTTTAAGTGATTTATTGCATCTATGCAGCCTAACAACAAGGACATCGACTAACAAACACACAGTTGTCCACACCATACCGTGATAGTTCACAATGAATAGTATTCCACATCAGTAATAAAATGACACATCGTATCCTAACTGCATCAGAAAAACTATCTAGCACCGGGTATATATCCTGAGTGAACCATCTCCAATTGCGAAAAAATTGGGGAGACTTCCTATGGTGACAAAATCTTCTCCATTCTTCCTTCGTTCCTTTTTCCCCTTTTACTATGGGGGGAAATTTTTGTACAAATTTTTTGTATGTGATAAGGTAGCGAACAAGCACACGGTTTCCCGATGGAAAGAGATAACCGTCGCCTATAGACACAATAGATGTTACAGGTGTGTCGCTGTGTCAAGGCCGTGTTGTTAGGCCAATTGTGCAAGTCTATCGGCTACTGTAACCTTATGGAACGGAAAATTACACCATTATGCCGGCAGGAAGAATTAATACAATACAATAGCACTTTATTGTGCACCAAATACAGAGAAATTACAAATACATCAAATAAAATGACCGACTCGTTGGTCGAGTGGCTAGCGTACTCGCCTAACTACATCGACCAACCGCGAGGCTCGGGTTCGATTCCCAACGGGCGCAGGCATTTGTGTGATGAATACTTAGATGTTTGAATTTCCGGGTCTGGGTGTTTATTAAATTTATGCTGGTTTTTATTTAAGTATTCATATGTAATAGTATCGTTGACTAATACCCATAACACAAGCATATAATTTGCTTGCTTTGGGGTTAGATTCAATTTGTGTGATTTGTCAAAAAAAAACTTAAACTATAAGATACACAAAGGCGGCCTTATCGCCAAGTCAGCGATCTCTTCCAGGCAACCTTCGAGTATGGAACCAGATATAGCGGACTGCTGTGTAATGGTGCTCTTAAAAATGTATATAAAAAATGCATCTAATACTAAACAAAATAAATCATCCTAAAAGCAGAAGCCTGTTTTAATTGTAGGTTTTGGAATAGTTAATTGATCCACTTAACAGTACACAGACAAGATACAGCACAGCACAAGGATATAACTTGTAGTTTTTACTGTGTGGGTCATGGAGTCAAAGTAGCTCATAAGAGCTTATTAACATCGTGGGGAAGAGGAACGGTAACGTCGGCGCTAGGATGCCTAGGTATGTCCGACGCCTTTACATGTTTCTTTAAGTGCCTGATACTTTCGTGTATCGGAATCAGGGTAGTTGATAAGCTAGCTGGTTAAAATTTACCAACTTTGATTTCTATAGGAGAAGTGTATTTATCCATCTGAAAATCCGCCTGCTTATTTGATTTTAATTCCTTTAAAAAAGGCACAAATAACTTCTTCAGTGAGTGGAGCTGAGTAAGTAAGTAAGTATATTTACGCCCATATCCCCGAATGTAGGCAGAGGCACAACCAGGGTACCAACGACTAGCCGAAGACACTAAGTCCCACAATTTGATAGGTGGCAAGCCTATCGCCAACCGGGTACATATACAAAGCAACTTTTTTTATTAGAAAATTGGAATAACCTCATTTTCTTATCGTTGCCTGACCCGGGATTCGAACCCGGGACCTTTTATAGTCAAATCCAACAAATGAACCGTTAAACCACAGAGGCGACTAATATTATTGATTGTTTATTGTTTTTAATACTAATTTTATTGATGTTAATACCAGTTTGTAACTTTACCCCAACATCCCCTAGTTGTTTATCATATGGTTACCCTTTGACAGCTCGTTATTGATAATATTACTTTATTATTATTAAAATTATTGGATTAGTAATTTATAAACAGTGGTGGTAATAAATAGGTCGTATTAAAAGATTAGAAAAACTTAAGAGTTTAAATTATAAGTATTTTACGTTTTGCACATAATAAAAAAAACGACGGGTTGCACCCGGGAGTGCCATCAGAAGGGAAAACTTGAATATTAACGTTGTGCATTTTTGATATTTTGGAATGGCTAGAAAATAATTTTGCGCGAATTGCTTTTATTATCAGTAGCAAAGTAATATAATTAATGTGGTAGAATACAATATTCATTTATTGCGCAATCGTACACAAACATTCGCGTAAGCGCCCTGCGCCGCCTTACGAGTTTTCGATCAGCTCACGTGTCCTGACACGAGTTTAGAAGTTTTTACCCATTCCAAAAAATGTACGCAACGCCACTAAAGAAGTTTTCACTCAAAAATCCTGGAATTGTTATATCAAAATCTGCATCAACCTTGGACAATTTTACAATGCTTAAGCTAGAGATTAGCCCTTGCGATAAGCCTACATTACAAAGGTTTCTAACAGACAAGTAAATTGAATCTGCTATAAAATCTGTTTTATTCAAACATTAATAGATCAAGATCCGTTAAATAAGTTTTATGACCAGACCTTAGTCATTCTATAAAAGCTGACCTTTTTGCGGCGTATTTTAACTCACGTGTCACACATTATGCACGCAAGCACGAAGCAAGCACACAATAACGCACGCTCATACGCCCTCACAAAATATTAATTGTAAGCAAACCCTCCGTGTTGCATTGCGCGTGTTTTGTTTTCAAATAATACGAGTATCTTAAATATTTCTAAAGACAAAAATAAAATAGGTTAAATGAATCGATAATACTAGCAGATTTTTGACGAGTCGTTAATAGCTGTAGTTAGTTAGTAAGTTTATTTATTTTTAAGCCAATCTTAACGCCAATATCATAGGGTGCACAACCAGGGCACCCACGACTAGCCGAAGATATATTAAGTCCAATCCATGTCCTATCGCCAACCAGGCAAACATCCCGGACAAAGTATGTTTTTTTATTTATTAGAAAATTGAAAAATATACATTTACTATTTTTTTATTGCCCGACCCAGGGTCGAATTCAGAACCACAATAGGCGTTTTTTCAAGTTTTATTTATACATATACCGAGTTGTAAATGATTATCTAGGCCATGTATTTAAAACTTCTTCGTTCCCATTGTGCCGACCTTCTCTGTCAGACTTTGAAAAATCAGTTCAGTATTTTGAAATCAGAAACAAGCACCCCCTCCCCGCGCGTTGATCCGGGCTCCTATGTTTTTTTTTATGACATTGGAAGGCAAACAAGCAGACGGATTACCTGATGGTAAGAAATTCCCGCCGCCTAGAGACACCAAAGGTGGTAATGGTGCGTTGCCAACCAGAGGCCGGGATGTTAGGCCTCGAGCAAAAGTAAGTTTACCGGCTACCTTACCCTCCGAATCGGAACACGTCATGACGTTATGGCGGCAAGAATAGGTAAGGCGGTGGTACCAATCCGGGTGAGTCGCTGCGAAACTCTACCACCTAGTCAGATATCACGGTGTTAGTGACGGGAAGCCTACGCTCGCCTTTTACGAGCTGCCTGGCACAGGAAGGCAGATGGTCTATTCTACAAAGGAGCCCGGACCAACACGGAGGGCTGGAGAGTGTGTTTCGTCATTTCAAAGCCCATCTCTACTTATAACATTTCCTGACTGATAGATTCATCATCGCCGAGCAAAAACTGCTAGAGTTACAGCCATGTAATATAGGGAGTAGGGTCGTTTTATTGAGTAACACCCACTAAGTCCACTAAGGACGGAATTTTGGGAATTCTACCTCTAAGGGGGTGAAATAGGGGTTTAAAGTTTGTATCAGAAACCGTCACTTTTTACGTTAGAAACATTAAACTTTACTTGTGGGCTACTCCTTAAAAATTAGTTTAAAATTAACTTTAGCGTTTCTGGAAATTGTACCCCTAAGAGGATGATGGGGATGGGTCAAAAGTATGAAAGTACTTAATCAGAAAATATATTAACTGCCACGTTAGCAAAGCCACGGGTAACAGCTAGTTTATAATAAAACAGTGTCAGATGCCAGCAGAGGCGTATTATCCCTAAGGCAAAAAAGGCATGTGCCTAGGGGCGCGAGATTACAAAGAGGCGCGGGCAGAAATTTTGGAACAAAAAAAATAGAAGTAAATGTTTATGTCAAAACACATAGGTACAAAGTCAGATCTAGTTCCAGAGGGACCCCATGGATTTCCATGTTCCTTCTGTCCATGCTTTCTTCACTCTTATCACATATTATTTCATTCATGCCTAAGTACAAGTATCCTGGTCTACCTAGTTATCTCTAATAGAGGGGCGCCAAAAAGGTGTTTGCCTATGGCGCTTTTTACATTTAATCCGCCTCTGGCCAGAGACAGTTAATAAAATGTAGTACTAGTTATAGTCACCGTGAATTAAAATTGCAACATTTTTAAATTGGCAACAAGAAATAATACCCAAAAACTTCAAGGTTTTAATGAAACTGTGACTTTTACACTTTCTACACTGTTGCTGCCTCAGATATTGAAATATCACTCTGTGATAGTATTCTGGTATTCTGCATTGCATCTTAAAACTTATGTTCACTTATTATTTCCGCCTCGTTGGTCGAGTGGCTAGCGTACACGCCTAACTACATCGACCAACCGCGAGGCTTGGGTTCGATTCCCGACGGGGGTAGGCATTTGTGTGATGAACATTTAGATGTCTGCAATTCCAAGTCTGGGTGTTATCAAATTTATTCTGGTATCTATTTAAGTATTTCTATGTATTGGTATCGTTGACTAACACCCATAACTCAAGCATATAATTTGCTTACTTTAGGGTTAGATTCAATTTGTGTAACTTATCCAGATATATTTATTATTTATTTATTTATTTAATTATTATCTTTTCATGTTATATGACAGCGAATTAACACACAGATCTCTTGACGGAAGAGACCAACGCGGCCTATAGACACCAGAGATGAAGTAGGTGCGTCATTGTTTTTTTTATGATTCTAGCCCGGTCACGGTTTAAAAGCCTTTAGACGTACACAAAAATAATTTCAAAAAAAAAACAGGCCGTTGTTACTTGCCTCTTTACAAAAAAGTTCACAGAACAACCTAATGGTCACCAGTGCGAGTCTTACTCTTATAATATTAACAAATGTAACAACACAAAATACTAAAATGCATTAAGGCCCCATACTCAGTCAGGCAGAAGAGCCAATCACCGCGCTCCGCCGTTCCATGATTACTATGAACAATGGCGCTCTAAAGTAAACGTCTTAAGCGACAAATCACTATTTTTGACACTATAAAAGTAATTTGAAAAAGTATAAAAACTGAAACACTTATCTTTTAGGTATAGTACTTATCTATGTTTACGTTAAATCTGGTGACGATATTTTCATATTTGAAGTAGACATTTGCGTTTTGCTTTCAAAAAAGGGTTAACTTTTTGATTTTTTCTATCGAGCAAAGTGAAAAGAATCGTGTTTTGGAAACACTAGTCTAGTAAAGCATATTCATGTTAATCTTGTGTATTTTTGTCAGCAAGATCCATGATTGCTTTGTATGAAAAAAACAGTAAACTGCTGACGTATTTTAGCGTATATGGCCCCTTAAACAGTTAAGTCAAAACAGAATCCCAAAGAATTATGTATGTGACATACAGACATAAATATTCCTGGTCAAATTACACACATTGATCTAACCCCAAAGTTAGCAAATTATATGCTTATGTTAAAGGTGTAAGTCAACTATACTTTTACACACATACATATCTAGTTCAGCAGTTAAAACTAAGCAGAAAATAATGAAATGGATCAGTGAATATATAATTGAGCAAAAAAAATTATTAAATGGGCGGTAAAAATTACTAAACGAGCGGTTACGTGTGGGCAGTAATAAATCGGAATTTGTCGGTAAAAAATATCATTTTAAGCAATTCTATAAACAATGAGGTAGTAAAATAAAATGAAAAAAGAAGGTACTTAAATAGTAATGAAAAATATAAATTATTTTTAGAAGGAATTAAATAAAACAAATTGTGGTGATAGTAATAGGACCTTTTCTTCGTAATTCGGAACATACTGAAGTAATTAAAATGACATAAAATTTGCTTAGTAGCAGCTAAAATAAACTTACTGACGGTCTGCCTCTCTTCCTTTCTTGTCCAAGTGGAAAGTTCTAGCTTCAACTAGAGGGACAGCGTACTTCAAGCGTATGGACAGGCCAATTATATGTTTACACATACATACATTTTATAAAAGTTTTCGCAAGTACATGTTCCTTGAGTCCATTCTTCTTTGTTTTGCGGCAATGTAACTTCCCACTTATTTGAAAATTTGCTCTTTTAACTTATCAAAATTTTCTTGCGACTTTTCTAATATTACGTATTTTTTAGCTTCTGCAGCAAGTACTTTATAATTATCATTATTAGATAGGTATGCTTACAATCTCTTTCGGTAATTTGGCCCAATTCTTTGAATCTGTTCAGTCTTTCAATGTTATTTCCGGCAAATTTGCAAAATAGTTTTCAGATGGGTTCTGTGTATACTTTAGGGACCAATCGTTCAACATTTCTTTAGCTAGCACCAAGAAGCGTGAATGCTACGTTCTCTCAGAGTGTTGTCTTTAATTACTTTATTAAAATCTTCGAGAGCGTTATTCGTCGAAGGTGACAATGGCGCTACACCAAGATGCCAATTACGGTATGGTACAAAAACACAGCACCTGACAAAAAACGCTCAAGTAAGAAACATTTACCTCTCTTTTCAATGAATTTGAGTTCGGGTGTCACCGCTCGCTATGATCTGCCGAAGTATTTATAGAACCGCTCATTCTATCATTTTTACCGCTCATTCGATTATTGGACTGATCAATTATTTTTAGAATTACATTTAAAAAAAGTAAAAAAAAGTATCTTCACGCCCATATCCCCGAAGAGGTAGGCAGAGGCACAACCAGGGCACCCACGACTAGCCAAAGACACTCATGCCCGATTTCACCAAGAGCCCCTATATTTAGGGGACCTTTTAACGTGTTTTAGGGGACGGTTTTATATTGAAACAGTCCCGTAAGTAACATTAAAAGGTCCCCTAAAGTTTAGGGGCTCTTGGTGAAATCGGGCATCAGTCCCACAATGTGATAGGTGGCAAGCTCTTTGGCCAACCGGGCACTTTTCCAATTCCGAGCAACCTTTTTTTTATTAGAAAATTGGAAAAACCCAATTTTCTTTTTGTTGCCCGACCCGGGATTCGAACCCGGGACCTCATGCAGTCAAGTCCAACACCCGGATCGCGGACCGCTGTGGCCACAGAGACCACAGAGGCGAGATAATTAACATTGTATGATAAAATAACCGACTAATTGATTTTTTTTACTGTCGCAGTAATTAATTAACCGCCATAAAATTAAATCACTGCTCAATATGATTTTCAACTGACCATAACATCTTGAATATTTAAAAAACAGCTCAAAAAATTAGTTCTCTTTAAATATTCATCACACAAATTGACCGTCAAGAATCGAACTCGAGTCTAGCGGTTCGTCGGTGGATGTTAAGCGTGTACGCTAACTCCACGACCAACGAGGTGAACCAACCAAGATTAATAAGTCACTTGAAACATAATAATGGAATTTTATTAAGTGAAGGCGATGAAAACTATAAAACATACATACACTCAAAAAACTTAACCCAATTCTATCGTCGGTTAAACTACTCTACATGCAGATCGTTTACACCTATAAAATGTAAAGGTACCACAAACGGTAACACGCAGCACGTTCCCGCCATAAAATGCTCGTTTGTTTAACACTGTATTAACTCGTATGCTAAGTTTGATGACCCGAAGGTGCAACTTACAGAAGGAATTACGTTTGTATGATTGAAGAAGTGAACTACTCACTTGAAATATCTTTTTTTTCCTGTAAAAGCCAAAAGAAATAATTCATATTTTAAAGCTAACTAGTGGCAGCCCGTTGGCCGAAATTCAACCATCCTATCCTATTAATATTATAAATGCGAAAGTTTGTATGTATGGATGTATGGATGTTTGTTACTCTTTCACGCAAAAACTACAAAGCCGATTACGATGAAATTTGGTATGTAGGTAGCTGAAGACCCAGAATAACATAAAGGCTACTTTTTATCCCGGAGTTTCCGCGGGATTAGGACTAACGCGGGTGAAACCGCGGGGCGCGGCTAGTTAATATTATAAATGCGAAAGTTTGTATGTATGGATGTTTGTTACTCTTTCACGCAAAATCTACAAAGCCGATTACGATGAAATTTGGTATGTAGGTAGCTGAAGACCCAGAATAACATATAGGCTACTTTTTATCCCGGAGTTCCCGCGGGATTGGGACTTACGCGGGTGAAACCGCGGGGCGTAGCTAGTAATAAATATTAATATCTTGATGATAAGAACGCTATCTTCATTTCTCAAAACCAACTACATACTATGTTTCCAAACTTTTTAGTGCGCCATCTGTGATCTTTTATCGTTATCATCAATTTATTTGTTTGTGTGTCAAATGCATGGTAGAATGGGTAATGTTTTATTTATTGATTTAATGTACTTTATTATTGAAAAATATTAGCGTTCTGCACTTCTCCTACACATAAACTAAAAGTGTGCCAAATTTTATGCTCTTGCGTCCACGCAATTTTTTTAGGTCCAAAGTTTTATTTTATAGATTATATTAATATATCATTATAATTGTGCATAAAACATGTCGACTTCCCAGTGTTGTTGGTCTGGTTTCCTTTTTAGAAAAGGCCATCTGTTTTCATGCCAGGTAGTGTAAAAGGCGAGCATAGACTTAACGTCACTAGCACCGTTACATTTGACTAGTTAGAAGAGTTTAGCAGCGACTCGCCGGTGTGGTACCATCGCCTTGCTTGTTCCTGCCGCCATAACATCAGTGCTTGCCGTTGACGTGTTACGGTTCGGGGGAGAAGATAGCAGGTAAACTTACTTTTGCTTGAAGCCTAACAGTACGGCCTCAGGTTGGCAACGCACCACCTCTGATGTCTCTAGGTGGCGTGAATTTCTTACAATTAGGAAATCCGTCTGCTTGTTTGCTTTTCAATATCATAAAAAAAGACTTGATGATTTAGTTTAATTAAAAATTCTGAGATAATTAATGTCTCTGAATGCGGCCGATAGTTTAACTTAAATTGCAAGTGTAAGCACACCTAAAGGGTAAACGCACATAATATGGACGGGCCGGAACGGGGTGCAACGCTTGCTCAATAATCCGCTTAGATCGCTTACATGCATCTTTTAAGGAGCAACGCAAACTATGCCGAACTTCATCGCGGCGGATTTCTCAAGAGCAAATTTTCCTCGGCACCCCATGGACAGTCAGTCCCTGGTGTGAGTTACAGACACCAAAGGTAACAATGATGTGAGTAAATTGTAATTTGAATTAAGGGCTGATGACATTTTAACGCTAAATTTTGTAGGACAACTACCAGTGACGCCACATTCCATACTTAACGATTTTAAAGTAAAGTTGCCATTCTTCTTTTTTACTGTAGTCTTTGGTACTGAGTAACAAAAATCCGTCGCGTCGATAACATGAGAGTTTGTCGAACTGCTCTGTTCAAATGTGCGCTATCCTTAAGAAAACAAGATTTTATTGATAGGATGTTGTGGTTACGCACTAAAGATTGTGGGTTTGATGACGGAAGAGACAATGAATTTCATTCAAGTGCAACAAATACCACAAGCGTTACAAGTCAGGGGTTCCTATCTTGTTAATACTAAAATACTCTTCTATAAACTTTATTACTGTGTCCTATGCAACGTCACTACATAGTATAAAACAAAGTCGCTTCCTCTGTCTTTATGTCCCTTTGTATGCTAAAATTTTTAAAAGTACGAAACGGATTTTGATGAGTTTTATTTTTAAAGATAAAGTGATTGAAGAGGAAGGTTTATATGTATATTTCATAACCGTGCGAAGCCGGGACGGGCCGCTAATATATTATATTTATGGCAATTAAAATAATAGTTCATTAATAAAAGTGAACAAGCACACGGCTCACTTGATGGTAAGAGACAACCACGGTCTATAAAGACAATAGATATTATAAGTGCGTCGCTATCCTGTAGTCTGGGTGTTAGGCCTATTGTGCAAGTCTGCCGGCTACCCTACCCACCAACTCAATACGACGGACGGGAATGTGTGAGGCGGCGGATCTCTACCCGGGCAAGCTGCTGTACATTCTACCATCAGCAGTCTTCGGTGATGACCTATTTAACCCACGCTCGCCTCTTAAGAGCTGTTGGCAGAGAAGCAGATAGTTTATACTACTCAGCAGACCCGGACAAACACGACGGGACGGGACAACAAAAACAGGACGAATTTTCGATTCGTGTTAATTGGTAAGTATCTACTACGTACTTATTTTTAAAAACCTTTTTTATTTATATATTATAGTTTCACCATATATTTATACCACCATATATTTTTTTATATTATAGCTACACTACGTGGTGTACCAGAAAACACTGCACGAAGAACGCACTCCGTCTCCATGGAGCTAATTAAATTACTAGACAGTGCTGAATGACCTAATGACTGCAATTGGCTTGTTTGATGAAGCTAATATAAGATAGATATCGATTCAGAAAGGAATTTGTATTTTTATAATATTGTTAAGGGTTGTGTCTGTACTTACATTAATTAATAGTAGGTAGTGTAACAAAAATACATTCAGAACTGCAATACAACAACTTGTATCATAATTCATAATCTTAAAATGAAAATTTGCAATGAGTCCATGACAAACGGTATACGAGGGTCAAACTGAAAGTTCTTAGAAAATCAAAAACTAAGCATTCTAGCAAGTTATTTGTTTTATTATAACTTTTCAAAATAGCGTCCATTTACATCAATACATCGCTGCATTCGATGGAACCATTGAGAAAAGCACCTTGCCCACTCGGCCTTACGACGGCGTTTCAAAACGCCGTCGAAGAGACCCCCTCTTCGACGGCGTTTTGAAACGCAGCCACTGCTTCTTCGGCGTCCTTAAAATGTTTTCCTCGAAGTTTTTCTTTTATTTTCGGGAATAAATAAAAATCGCAGGGTGCGAGGTCGGGGCTATACGGCGGGTGACCCAGTAATTCCACGTCTGAGGTCGCCAAATAGTCGATCGTTTGCCTGGCGGTGTGCGACGAGGCATTGTCGTGATGAAGGAGGATCCTGCTGCGAGGTCGTTTCTCTCGAACTTTTTCCAAGACAAGTGGCAAACAGTTGTTAGTGTACCACTCTGCATTTACCGTTTTCTGATCCTCTAAGACAACTGTCGCGTAATGACCTGTCTTTCCGAAGAACGAGGCCACCATCTTTTTTCTAACACTTCGACCTCTCTTCACTTTAGTTGGCGACTCTTCGGAAGGAAACACCCACTGAGCAGACTGTCTTTTGGTTTCCGGATCATAACAGTAAATACAGCTTTCGTCACCCGTTAGTATGTCGAACACAGCATTTGAGTCACCTCCGTTAAATTTTTGGATCATTTCTCGGCACCAATCAACACCGCGGAGTTTTTGAGCCTCGGTCAAATTATGCGGTATCATGCGGGCACAAAGCTTCCTGACCGCTAAATGTTCATGGAGGATTTTGTGCACTTGACTCATACCTATGCCTAGACTTGTCCGAATCTGCTGATAGGTCACTCTTTTGTCAGTCTCTATCATACGCCGCACAACACTGATATTGTCTTCAGTCGTCGCTGTAGAAGGCCGTCCCTCACGCAAATCATCGGTGAGATTAGTTCGACCACGTTTGAATTCATTAAACCAGTTGTAAACTGTGGCACGAGATGGGGCTTCATCGTGAAAAGCCAATCGAAGTCTATCATAACTTTCTTGTTGACTTATATGACATCGAAAGTCATAAAAAATCATTGCACGAAAATTTTCTCGGCTTAAATTCATTCTGACGTGCACAGACAATTTTCAATTTGCCGCCAAATCGTAAAACAAATGACAAATGAATGAAATGTATACTCAATATTATTGCTAAAGAGTTCTATTTTCAAAATTTAAACTTATTTTTTTAATATAATGCTTTTAAGTTGCCAGTTCTAAAAACTTTCAGTTTGGCCCTCGTATCTTTTCTAAAGATATGATGCAACTTACCGTACAACTCTCTTTTTGATAAGCTGAAATCATTACAAACATAATACCGCAACTTTACTTAATACCGTAACTATGATCCATCAGCCACCTCCCAGTTTTTGAAGTGAAATCTTCTTTAGCGACGTTGCGCACTTTTTTTGGAATGGGTAAAAACTTCTAAACTCGCGTCAGGACACGTAACTTGATCGTTCGTGAAGGGCGCTTGCGCAGATAAGACGGCGCAGGGAGCTTGCGCGAATGTTCGTGTTGTCATGTTTGTGTACGATAGCGCAATTAATTAATATTGTATTTTACCACATAAATGATAGTACTTTCATACAGATAATTAAAGCCTCATTACTCAAGCTCTTTCAATAAGATGTGGCGGAACCAAGGAAATACATGATACACAAATTTCCGAAATCATATTTTTTGCACTTTCACTAAACAAAATCATACAAAATTGCACCAAAATTGAGTGGATATAAAACGAAATTCAATAATTACGAAAATAAACTACGACTACCTTTTCTTTTTTTTATGATATTGGAAGGCAAACAAGCAGACGGATTTCCTGGTGGTAAGAAATTTCCGCCGCCTGAGATAGAGACACCAACGCTAGAGACACCAAAGGTGGTGATGGTGTGTTGCCAACCTGAGGTCGGGATGTTAGGCCTCGAGTAAAATTGAGTTAACCGGCTACCTTACCCTCCGAACCGGAACACGTCATGACGTTATGGCGGCAGGAATAGGTAAGGCGGTGGTACCAATCCGGGTGAGTCGATGCGAAACTCTACCACCTAGTCAGATGTCACGGTGTTAGTGACGGTAAGCCTATGCTCGGCTTTTTGCGAGCTGCCTGGCAGGAAGGCAGATGATCTATTCTGGAAAGGAACCTGGGCCAACACGGGGGATAGATGATTTTCTCTAGATGGTTTGGCACCATAAAATCTATAAATCAGTTTAAATACATTTTATAATTTTATCTCTAGAATATATACACATTACTACCACATACATTTCAATATTTTCTATTTAATAAAAAAAAAAGGTTTCCTTATGACAATATCAAAGACAAGACTAAGCATTTTATCACCATACCCCATGTCGGTATGTCACAAAGTGCATAAAGAATGCACTCCCAGTGTGCGTGGCTACTAATTAAATAACAAGTACCTAGCGCTGTCTACTGACCTAATTACACCAAGTGGTTTGTTTGACAAGCTGATTAAAAGATCTACCTATTGGGAGAGGGATATAAAGTGTTATTGAGAACATGACTTTATTCGCACTTTGTGTATGTAGACAAAGTTTTCAGCAAAGGTTTTAGTTTCTATGTTATCTGTGTAGTGTGTTTCTTATTAGCAGGAGTTTGATAGTATTTTTAGCAAAGATTTTAGTTTCTGTATTAACGACGTTTGGATATAGTGAGAGTCTTATGTATGTATCGCCTCTGTGGTCTAGCGGTTCAGTTGTTAGACTTGACTGCTTGAGGTCCCGGGTTCGAATCCCGGATCGGGCAACGAAAGAAAAATTGGACTTTTCCAATTTTCTAATTTAAAAAAAAGTTGCTCGGGATTGGAAATGTGCCCAGTGGTAGGCTTGCCACCTATCACGTTGTGGGACTTGGTGTCTTCGGCTAGTAGTGGGTGCCTCTTCCTACCTGTTCGGGGATATGGGCGTGTAGATACTTTTTTATGTATGTTATTACTACATGTTTTATACGAAGAACTACGTTTTTTATTTATGCGAAGCCTATAGTGTGTACTAGCTTACTGACTTTTATGCCGGTTACCGGAATAAGCAAAATAGTGCCTTTTTTTTGTATTGCTCAGGTTTCGCTAATTATAATAGAGCATCTGCCTCTCTGCTTGGCAAATCGTAAGTGGCAACCACAGGCTAAATTTACCTAAAGCTAAAGTCAATACCATCAAGATCACTGGTGGTAGAGCCATATGCAGCAACTTGCGGGTAGCTTAGGGAACCACCGCCTTATCTATTCTTGCCGTCATAATGAATGTAATGATCCGGGTAGGGTAAGGGTAGGTTAGCAGGTCGACTTGCACAATAAGTCTATCATCTTGGCCATAAGCCAGCAACAACCTCTGTCTATAGATCACAGTAGCCTCTTAGAATCAGGAGAGCTGTATCCTTTTTCGCTGAACTATCACATAGAAAAACGACGCGTTGCACTCCAGGAGCGCCGGCAGAAGTAAAAACTTGAATATTTACGTTGTGCATTTGTGACATTTTGGAATGTTAAGGGAATAATTGCACGAATTGCTTTAATTATGAGCATGAAAGTACTATCATTTATGTGGTAAAATACAATATTAATTTATTGCGCTATCGTACACAAACATGACAACACGAACATTCGCGCAAGCTCCCTGCGCCGTCTTATCTGCGCAAGCGCCCTTCACGAACGATCAAGTTACGTGTCCTGACGCGAGCTTAGAAGTTTTTACCCATTCCAAAAAAAGTGCGCAACGTCGCTAAAGAAGATTTCATTTCAAAAACTGGGAGGTGGCTGATGGATCATAGTTACGGTATTAAGTAAAGTTACGGTATTATGTTTGTAATGATTTCATTATGAGCTTTAATTATGAGTATGAAAGTACTATCATTTATGTGGTAGAATATATGGCTCAGTATTAAAATTCAAACATCAATCGCTTATTACAATTTGTTTCGTCTATTCATTAACTTGTCAAGAAAGGAGCCAAGAAATGATCAGATGCTTATGACATGCTATCAACGAGTTATCACCAATGTTTGTGGGAACCAAAGATTGGTGTTTGTTCCGACATCATGTTTGACCTCTAAGCTCTGTAATGTCAAATGATTTACGAAAATAAACAAAATGCCGCTTTAATTACGATCAGGACCACCACATATAGTACTTTAAATTATGCGCTTCGGCTTTATACTTTCACTCTTTTTACACTTTATTTTATTTTTAAATGGGCTGACCTAATCTTAATTTAAGTGAAATGCTTAATTATGTAATAACAACTCCATATAGATATCTATCTTTAAAATACATTCGGATTTCCGAAGCTTGACGAATATAGCCGAAGCGCATAATTAAATAGTTACTAATATATAATACGTTACTAATAATTTCGAATCCAGCTAATCCATACAAATCATCGTCTAGTTTTAACACTGTTACTGAATTGTGTGATGGATAGCCTAGCGTATAACAGCTAATATTAATAACCTATCTAAAATAACAGATCGTGATATTTTAACGGCCAATGTTAATAATGTATCTCAATCTAATGGATTTCAAGCAATCTAGATAGCTGCGTATCCTCCGGCCTATCCCATACCTAATTGCCATATTTATCCTGTCCACAGATATGTTATTGGCAATTGGATAACATAAAAATGGATCAAAATATCAATCTTTGACGGCAAGTTTTGGATTAGGATTGAATATTAATATTGGCCGTAAATCAGTTTCCAGGTAACCGCTGTTATTTTCCATTAACAAAATTATCTTAGCAACAACACTGGAAGGCTTATGTTTATCGATAGATGGGTTATACATATTGGCCGTAAGGTGGTGACTAACATTTGAATACATTTTTTGACTCAAAAAAGTAGGTGGATCCAAATCCGACTGTACGTTTTTTAATATGTTTGGTTCCCGCTTACTCGGCCAATAATAATTTTATTTGGATTTTGATGGCTGTTTTTCAGAAAGATAGGTTATGCTTCCGAGATGGTCCCATATTAATTTTATCATAATCCAAGTACTTGTTGTTATTCGGTCTGTAATAATTAAGTATTTGGATTAAGCACAGTAAAACTCTAAAATGTAAGTAATCTGTTTACACAAAAAATAGTATTTTCCTTGATTTCTCTGGGATTTTAGTATCAGATTCAGACTTGGTGTCAATAGGACTACCATAGAAGTCACTTCTTGCTAAAGAATATTTATATTTCTTTGGAAGTCGCAAATATCACAAAAAAAATTTTAAAATCAGTTCAGAAATGACGGAGGAATCGTTAAACATCCATAAAATAAATAAATATTCCTGGACAACTCAAACAAATTGAATCTAACCCCAAAGTAAGCAAATTATATGCTTGTGTTATGGGTGTCAGTCAACGATAATAATATACATAAATACTTAAATAGATACCAGAATAAATTTAATAAACACCCAGACCCGGAAATGCAGACATCTAAATGTTCATCACACAAATGTGTGCCAACGTCGCGAATCGAACCCTAGCCTCGCGGTGAGTCGATGTAGATAGGCGTATACGCTAGCCACTCAATCAACGAGGCGGTAAATATATAGAAGACGAACATTTAATTCGCCGATTTTCGCCTTTAATTCGCTTTCTAATCAAAATAAATAATTAAAAATAAATAAATAAAATTTAATCGCCTCTGTGGTCTAGCGGTCCGTGTGTTGGACTTGACTGCATGAGGTCCCGTTTTCGAATCCCGGGTCGGCCAACAGAAAGGAAATTGGATTTTTCCAATTTTCAAAAAAAAATTTGGTCGGGATTGGAAATGTGCCCGGTTGGCGATAGGCTTGCCACCTATCACATTGTGGGACGTAGTGTCTTCGGCTAGTCGTGGATGCCCTGGTTGTGTCTCTGCCTACCTTTTCGGGGATATAGGCGTGAAGATACTACTACATTTAATTTCCTTTCTTCGAATGTTAATAAGAAATCTAAAATAGTTTCAATCCTATTATTAATTATTATTATTATAAATGCGAAAGTTTGTATGTATGGATGTTTGTTACTCTTTCACGCAAAACCTACAAAGCCGATCACGATGAAGTTTGGTATGTAGGTAGCTGAAGACCCAGAATAACATATAGGCTACTTTTTATCCCGGAGTTCCCGCAGGATTGGGACTTACGCGGGTGAAACCGCGGGGCGCAGCTAGTTCTTTTATAGTTTTGTCACGGGAAGCCGATGTTACTTCATCGACATGCGTAACCAAGCTTGTCGGTCATCAAACCAATTGATCTTTTAATTTTACGCGTAAACCGTGGTTGTTGAACTCAGAATGAACACCTTATCTAAACATATTACACGCTTCGGAATGAACGCAATCTCTTCGATTAAGTTTTGTTTCTAATTTTCACTTATATTTTTACCCAAGTGATTTAGAAAGAGGGTTATGCTTGAACGTTTTTACTATTAGGTAAGCAAGCCTTAATAACGTGACATCGGGTACTTTTAAAAAAATTGTGTGTATACTTATGTACACGCGTTAGAAGTTATACTTCTTCGGCGTAATAAGTTTAAAATCTTTTTAAAAATTTCATCTTTTGCCTTATTTTACATTTGTAGACAAAATGACACTAACCATAGAAATAAAGAAATATTGTAAATACAGTTGTCAGTTCTCACGCAAACATACGTAGATATCCTTACTTTTACTTGGTTGGTACCTTTTTTTTGAAAAACTAAAATGTTGTCTATAGCTAACTTCATCATGTCGGTTTTTCGTGACGGTGTGCGCGCGCATCGTAAAAATTTACCCTCATCATTTTTTCCTAACGCGCCAAAAGAAGTATAACTTCAAAAACAAAATGACAGATTTTAGACGAGATACAGTTCTTTTTTTCAAATTATTCGTAGTAAGAATTTTAAACTGCCACTGTTGGAGTTTTGTTTTGTGTAGTCGTGTTTCTGTAGTTCCAACTTATTTCGTCCTTATTTCGTCTCTGTGCTCTAGTTGTCCGGTGTTGATGTCGACTACTTGAGTTCTGGGTTCGATTCCTGGGATGGGCAACACAAAATGCGTTTTCTTTTTAATTTTCTAATGAAAAGAATGTTGCCCGGGATTGGATAAGAGGCTAGTTGACGACAGATATCCTACGTATCAAATTGTGGGATTACGTGTAATATTGATAGGTGCTATTGAGTAGTGTTTACATAATATTCGAGATTTCATAACAAAATGTATATATCGTCGGTCCGAGACGTTACTGGAACATCTCAAAAAAATTTGTTTTTTGTTAACTGTACCAATTGATGACACGAAAAAACAATCTTTGTAGATCATTAACGGAATATCTCAAATACGAATTCAGTTCTGAGCTAATTGACATAAACGGTTATAGCTCCGATCACCACTTTTAGTTACGTATTAGGTTATTTCCAAATGTTCCTAAGTAGCCCTGTAATCAAGGATTTCACCAAGTACATTTCTAAATGTTCCAATAATTCTCCGAAACTACTGACTGATATATTTGGAAATATGCCACTT
>NJDD01002730.1:158250-189192 GCA_002245505.1 Calephelis nemesis
GCAGTGGCTGCGTTTCAAAACGCCGTCGAAGAGACCCCTAACGCCGAGTGGGCAAGGTGCTTTTCTCAATGGTTCCATCGAATGCAGCGATGTATTGATGTAAATGGATGCTATTTTGAAAAGTTATAATAAAACTAATAACTCGCTAGAATGCTTAGTTTTGATTTTCTAAGAACTTTCAGTTTGACCCTCGTATTATATAATATATTGTTAATATTATATACTGTATTATTAATAATATATTTTTTATTATTATTTAGTTATCGTATGTATTATTGTTATTTTTTTAAGTATTAAATATGAAGAATAAAAATATATGTTTTAATTATTTCACCGAAATTTCCAATGGGAATGGTTTCCATAGTGCTGTGGGCCATTACCTTTGAAAATTTAGATCGTTTGAATTAAGTTTTAAAGCAAGGGGCCGTCCGTTGATGTCTCTTAAGTCAAGTGTTGTTTTTTAGCATTTTTAAAACCACCTGGGCCCTGCCCCTGGTAATAGATGGAGTGAGATTATACTCCACTTCTTTATAAAAAATCGCGTGTAAACTACGCTACGATTAGTTTGATTTGATAATTCAGTTTGATTTTGACTGCCTTAAATATACTTACCAAAGACAGTGTTAGCAACCCTACTGTTTTAACAGTAGATTTACTGTTTTCTGTTTTAGTACGATTTTCTACTGTTTTTTATGCCAGTGTTGTTATTAATACAAATCAAAGGCAATTTACACACAAAATCTGAAATAGACGAATGTTACGCGTTTGATGCCACTGAAAATCATATGAAAAATTTTAATAAAAGGATGTACGATTTTAACAAAAACAATGAAACAGAAAATGTTTAGGATAGAGTAATTCACAACAATGAACAATGTTTGTAATTTTGATCACCTATTTTTAATGAATAATATAATTATGTTGTTTTTTTTTTACAATAATGTACTTTATAAAAAAATGTGTTAATTAAAGAAGTACTACTGGTAGTAATGCAGTAGTTTCATTAACTTATACATCTATATAACTAATTATATGTCCCAATTGAAAGGTTTTTAAGATATGTAGTAGATTTAATGTTTTGAAAATGTAATTTTACTATTTTCTACTGTTTTTTTAAGATTGATCTACTGTTTTCTATTCACTGGGGTTGGCAACACTGATCAAAGGACAAGTTTTTCCTTCTTGGTGAACTACGGATTAATAAGGCTTTTTTCAATATCAATAAGTCGATATTTAGAGTTTATAAATCGCACCCTTCTATGATATATAATATATACGATATATATATTCATATCTTCTATGATATACAATAAATAAAAGTATCTCCACGTCCACATCCCCGAAGAGGTAGGCAGAGGTACAACCAGAGCACCCACGACTAGCCGAAGACACTAAGCCCTGCAATGTGATAGGTGGCAAGCCTATCGCCAAACGGGCACATTTCCAATCCCGACCAACATTTTTTTTATTAGAAAATTGGAAAAATCCAATTTTCTTTTTGTTGGCCGACCCGGGATTCGAACTCGATACCTCATGCAGTCAAGTCCAACAACCGGACCGCTAGACCACACAGGCGATTTTTTTATAATAAACAAAAATAATCTAAGCTTGACAACATAAGTCTAGTAACTTGATGGTTTAGCCATAGATATTTTGTAAGTGCTTTATCGTACTAAATCAGATCAAACCTATAGGGTTACTCTTAAGTCTCGATTTCATGCACATTCAAAATCGGACACGGTTTTTTCATTTAAACACAACGCTAGCGAATAATTAACATTTAGCTACTAGTAAAAAATGAGCTATTTTATAGGATACGTTGTATTCTTTTGATATAATATGTATATATGTATGTGTTTGTGTTAATTAATAAGCCGTTAGAACTTAAAAGAGTACCTAAAATGACATATCCGATTACAATTTCCGATTATTCATAAATCGAGTTTCAAGAGTAGCCCAACTGGGCTCAGTTTTCTCAAGTGAGAGCGAATAAAACTTCGCGCTGCCCATAACGAAAGTAAAAAGCTGCGCTATAACTATTTTATACAAAACGTCTTGATCAAAATTTAAAAAACTTTATCTATTTTATAGATCGTTTCCGACTAGACTATCTCACCATAAATATATTCCCATGGTAGATTCACACGAGTCGTTACACTATATGAGCAACCATGATCTTAGACATACATACCTACATGCTAAATTTATACGAAAAACTAGACCAAATACTTAAAAGTAAGAATGAAAATGAGGCCCGGCAACAGCAGTTTATGGGCCACATGTTGTTATTTTTAGTTATCTTTTTACGATTATAAACCTCTTCCGCTAAATAATACATGGGTTACGATTACAAATTCCATATTCAAAATTAGATGTACCTTTTTTCAGGTTAATTTTGACTGTCAAAAAATAATAAAGGAAATCTTATACCTTTAAATGAGCAATTCTTGTATAGGTATATATAATTGGAATCTCGGAATCGGCTCCAACGATTTTCATGAAATTTAGTACGTAAGAGGTTTCGGGGGCCACAAATCGATCCAGCTAGGAATCATTAAAAAAAATACCGAGCGAAGCTCGGACATCCAGATATTATATAATTATGTGAAAGATATTGTCTTAGACTACGGATTTACAACGTCTGTCTTCACTATAAAAAATATTTGATATAATTTGCGTCTTTGAAAAATACTTGATTTCTCACTACAACCTGCTCCCTCTCCCTTATGATTATTTCCGGATCTCTCTTTTGGGTTTCAGGAGAATAATGGGCGATCTCGAAACCATGATGGTAAAAAAATAGAAAGAAGGCAACAGAGTGACTTAAGCATGAATGTATTTATTTATTTGGAGGTCTTCGAACAAGCATACGGATGATAACAAAAGACAATCGTTGCCTTTAGGAATATCCTGAGGCTGAGATGGTAGGCCTATTGTGCAATTTACCAGCTAGCCTATCCTACAGACCGGAACATGACAGTTTGATTATGGCGGCAGGAATGGGTAAGGCGACAAATCCCCACTACTGCTTAGCACTCTACCATCATACTTAATAGTTAATACATTGATATAAAGTTAATATACATTAATCTGTATTCATATAAATAAAAGATAGATAAAAAAAATCTTCACGCCCATATCCCCGAAGAGGTAGGCAGAGGCACAACCAGGGTACCCACGACTAGCCGAAGATACTAAGTCCCACAATGTGATAGGTGGCAAGCCTATCGCCAACCGGGCACATATCCTATCCCAAGCAACATTATTTTTATTAAAAAATTGGGAAAACCCAATTTGCTTATGTTGCCCGACCCGGGATTCGAACCCGGGACCTCATGCAGTCAAGTCCAACAACTGAACCGCTAGACCACAGAGGCGATTGATAAAAGATAGTCATAAGAATTTCCATTAGCATTACTAATGGAAATTCTTTATGACTATCTTTTTGTATGAAAGAAGAATTTTAGTAAAATCAAACCATCAAACTTCATTCAGCCAAACCATTTTAAGAACTACATAAAAGTTTAGAGCTTAATTGTGGGTTTTTAACGTAATGGCGGGTGTGCTCTACATAATTGCAGCTCGTCAGGCTAAATGGTAGCTACTGCCGGGGTCAAAGGCCGCCCCACCCCGTCTGGGGTCATTTAAGATACTATAACGACGCCATGCTCACGGGGTGTGACGGTGCGTGTGAAACAATCATGGGAAAATCTTAGATTAAATAAATCATACCAGTTCCTTGACATAGAATAAGATCCCCGCCAATAACTATTAATCTGTCTCACGTCAGTGCTCGCATTGTCATGTTCGGGGCCGACCGGTGAACGGTAATACTCATGCAAAAGGGTGAACATCATAACCTCGAATGTGTAGTACACCAACTAGGGTTGCCAACTTTTTTTTATCACAAGAACATACAAAATAATTTGGATAGGGAAAAAATAAAGTATTACGAAGAAGAAAAAGTATCTTTCAAATATTACGTATTTTTGTGTGCTAGCAGACACTAACAATTTTTGGTATCTTGATTGACAATAAACATAATTTAAATTTAAATAAATAAAAAAATCATATTTAATTAAATTTATTGACGCTCTATTCGGGAATGGAGAGCAGGTAAGAAATAACTTTTATTATATTTGTTAAACTATCAGATGCAATTTTAAGTATACTATATTGCCATATTTCAACTGTACTTTTCATAATGTGTATTTTGTTTTACGCATCAAAGTAAAGGTTGAAAATAAAGTATTTTTGCATACTACATTTGTATGTAAAAGTATAAAGAATAATTGCTAAAAATAAAGTAGGATACGTTATTATAGAGTATGGTTGGGAACCCTAACACGAACCGTCTGATTTTTATAGGTGCGTTGTATCTGTTGTTGTCAGGATAGTTCTCTACTTGTTTACTTTCGAATTCCATAAAAAATATACCAATCAGGTAAGTTGTCGCCCAACTCTACAACCCAATCTAATCTAGTGGACGTAAAGTTAATAAGTATCTTAACATTAACAAAATATATTAATAACCTATCTACAGACAAAGATAGGACTTCTTTAGTTGTGTTGCAGATATTTTTATTAATTACTAGCGGACCGCCCCGGCTTCGCACGGGTATAAAATATACATGTAAACCTTCCTCTTTAAACACTATTTATTAAAAAAGCCGCATCAAAATCCGTTGCGTAGTTTGAAAGATTTAAGCATACAAAGGCACATAGGGACAGAGAACTCGACTTTGTTTTATACTATGTAGTGATTGAAATGTAACAACGGTTACTTGGCAGTTGATCTAAAATAACACGATCTCTTATCTTAGATAGGTTATTAATGTTGGCCGTAAGAGGTACAATAGGTGATCTTGCCGAATGTGCTACTTAGGCCTACAATTTGATAATTGGCCATCCTATTAAAAAAAAGTATCTTCACGCCTATATCGCCGAAGAGGTAGGCAGAGGCACAACCAAGGCACCCACGACTAGCCGAAGACACTAAGTCTTATAATGTGATAGGTGGCAACCCTATCGCCAACCGGGCACATAATATCCAATCACAACCAACATTTTTTTTATAAGAAAATTGGAAAACCTAAATTTTTTTTTGTTGCCCGACCCGGGATTCGAACCCTGGACCTCATGCAGTCAAGTCCAACACCTGAACCGCTAGACTTCAAAGGCGACATTGTCTTTTATTTAAAACTTAAAAATCAAATTTTGAGTGGCCCGACTCTGGAATCAAACCCGTGACCTACATAAGTCAGTTAGACCACAGAGGCGCTAAGCTAAACAGTAGACGTATTTATAAAGCTATCTATATTAGCTAACATTACAACATTCATCTCGACAGGCAGCTGGACAAATTCCTGACCTTTGAGAAATAGCAGATGTTTCCAAACACATGCCCGTGAAACCGCTTGGCATATTTTTTCAGTTGACTATTAACCGATATTATTTATAAACAAGCATTAAGTTGCCCTTTGTGCAAACATTTTGTTTTGTATGCTATCACTTTAAAGAAATATATAATAATATTTAATATTTATATTGGCAATACTGAACTAATAAAATGAATGCGAAAATTTGTGAGACTGGTCGGATGTTTGTTACTCTTTTACTCACAAAATACTGAACCGATGTAGATGAAACTTTACAGGAATATAGTTTATACCAGGGCTTGAAATACCGGTATCTTTCGCAACCGGTAATAATGACCTTGAAGCAATACGGATACCAAGGCGTTACCTGTACTGTTAGTACCAGCTACTGGTTTAAAGGTTTTTATACGGGTACTAGTTCAATAATACCGGTACAAGAAAATATATACTTATCATTTTTTCTTCAATCGAAGATATCTCAGTTCCTTCATGAGAGATTAAAATAATACGGATACCTACAAAGGCAAATTGGCAATGTTACACTTGTATTTAAAGGGTACCTTAATTGTGTAACCGATGTTAGCGGTATTAGTACCGGTACTTGTTAGTTAACGCTATCGGGTCGGTACCGGTATACGAAGTACCAGCACCTACTTTGGAACCGGTATCCAGGTATTGGAATGGCAAGAACTGCTGAATATCGGCACAACACCTGTATTCTTCATACCGGTTCCAAGCCTTGGTTTATACATTAGAATAATATATAGGCTGCAATTCATAAATATATATGTACGAGGGCAAAGCTGCAAGTGGAATTTAGTGTTAAATATAAGCACAACAAAGCTTCAAAAAATTTGGGTCAATTTTTTTTACTGCCACCTGTGTAAAGAAAATATTCATTAAGTTATTATTCCAAAACTAATACATAATAACATCTTTATTGTACACAAATTTATCACTGAACATAAACATAAAGATAATACAGTACAATGGGTGAGCTTATCTTCGCTGGAGAGCAACAGATATTTGTTCTACCAGGTGACCCGTGTAAAGATAATATTAGACTTGGTGTAGACACACGATTTTTTTTTGGCTATGAAATACTTAAAAATAAATAATATTGCCAAAGTAAACCAGTTACCAGTAACCCTGTATATACACATGATGTAAAGTATCTTCACGCCCTTATCCCCGAAGAGGCAGGCAGAGGTACAACCAGGGCACCCACGACACATGATGATGTAACTGATGTAATACTAATAAATTTGTATAAAATAAGGAAAAAAAACAGCCCGCTGAGTTTCTTGCCGGACCGGAGGCCGCGTTCCAATCCGGTGGTAGTTTTAATATTATATAGACTCGTCACAAGTGCCTCTTGTAATGCGAATGTGAATAAAAATATATTCTATTATATTATATTCTATAGAATAACTCGTTACTGTGCATCAAAATACATTAAAAAATACACTAAAAATAAAACTTTAAAACGTGATACACAAAGGCGGCCTAATCGCCAAAATCCAATCCAATCCAATTGGAATAAAATTACTTAGGAAATAAAAAAAAATCAGTTTAACCTTAACTAAGTTAGACTGAACGTAGAAAGTGTACGTTAAATCATATTTATAAAGATATTGATATTTAGGGCTTTCCTGACTTCCACAGCGAGCGAGTTCTAAAGACTTACTGAGAAGGTTATGTACTCGAAGAGAAATATTATTACTATATCTAAGGAAGTTCAGCTCACTATAGCAAAATTATGTAGTTGGAAAGCCCTGATTATAGTGTTAAAATTGAAAGCAGTTGCTAAAGTGTAACATAATATATTAAATTAAGTGTATTATGAAAGGTACTAAACATTAATTAAAAAAGTGTGCAATACAAAAGTACCAACCCGGGCATAAATTCTTTGAACTATATTAACCTACTTAACACCAATGATTTCAATTCAAACATAAATATTTCTCATCTGTTGTTCACATGACATCAATCATTCAAATGCGTGGTGTAGTCTTTTTTGTATATTGCTCTGTAGAACACATTGGGCTTATGTATGAATTAATGAATAAACACTATATTGTGCACAAATAAAAAAATCCTAACAAAAATACCTAGTAATAAAGTTTTAAAGTTGAATGCAAATTTACATGATAATTTTTTAAATTCAAACGAGCTTCACAAGAGAAGTTTGGTCGATATTATAGTAGTTCGCTTATATTCGCAGATAAATAGATAAATTAATATCTCTGGACAAGTTACACAAATTGAATCTAACCCCAAAGTAAGCAAATTATACGCTTGTGTTATGGGTGTTAGTCAACAGTCAACGATTCAACTTAAAAAATACTTCATAATTCTGTTGAAAGAAAGAAAATACATTTATTTGCGGAATATGTGTGTTAAAGTTGTTACAAAATTATTTAAGCTTTCCAACATATTCTACCACATTGTGGTGTGCAAATATTTTAATATTTTTAAAAACTGATTATTTAGTTATTTGTATACACAATGTTTAAGTAAATATTTATTCAACAAATAGTTTTATTCTTATTACAATTTGAATTATAACTTACAAACAATTTTGTTTTCGAAATATAGCAAATGGCCCCACATACATTTTATCAACATCCTACAAGTAGTTCTTGAGTTACAATAATGTATTGTTAAGTATAAAATTTATGCATTACTAGCAGTCCCGGCGAACTTCGTTCCATACTGTCAGGTTGGGGAATAATAAAGTATTAGTTTTCCCTGCAACATTCCCGGTTTTTGTTTTCATAAGAACCTTCACCTGATAATAACTAAAACAATAAAAAAATAATTAGCCAAATCCATCCAGTCTTTCGGAAGTTATGCGCTTACCAACACATTTAGCGATTCATTTTTATATTGCATTATTAAATATAACTCAAAAACCACTAGTCGGATCACGATAGTTTAAGTGACCAGCTCGGAATCAAGTCCTGTCTTTCTTAAAAAGATTTAACAAAATAGACCATCTGCCTTCCTGCCAGGCAGCTCGTAAAAGGCGAGCATAAGCTTACACCGTCACTAACACCGTGACATCCTACTAGGTGGTAGGGTTTTGCAGCAACTTGTGCGGATTGGTACTACCGCCTTATCTATTCCTGTCGCTATAACGTCAGTGCTTGCCGTTGACGTGTTCCGGTCCGGAGGGTAAGGTGTTCGGTAAACTTACTTTCGCTCGAGGTCTACCATCCCGGCCTCAGGTTGGCAACGCACCATTACCACCTTTGGTGTCTCTAGGCGGCGTGAATTTCTTACCATCAGAGAATCCATCTGCTTGTTTGCCTTCCAATATCATTAAAAAAACTAGTAATAAACATTCAAAAAAACATTCAGTCGAAATGAGACCCTTTATTTTGGAGTCGGTTACAAACTATATTCTAGCTCCTTAGGAATAGTGCTTTGTCATAATTCATTCTAAGCCCAAGTTTGTTGCACAGCTTGCTATGTTTGATTTAAGTTTGCTACATTTAACCGCTATCTGGTTTACAGCTGCATGGTGACGTGATCACCTAAATTATGCCCCTACCAAAATTAGTTTTCACGGTAAAACCAAGGATAATTTAAATTTAAGCCCCTATCAAAATTACTTTTCTCTTTAAAACCAGGAATTTTTGAAACTATGCTCCTATCAGAATTAGTTTTCACTTAAAAAACCAGGGATGATTTAAAATTATGCCCCTATCAAAATTAGTTTTTACTTTAAAACCAGGGATGATTTAAAATTATGCCCCTATCAAAATTAGTTTTCACATTAAAACCAGGGATGATTTAAAATTATGCCCCTATCAAAACTAGTTTCCACTTTAAAACCATTAATTATT
The DNA here is from genome assembly GCA_002245505.1 of Calephelis nemesis. Lineage (NCBI taxonomy): Eukaryota > Metazoa > Arthropoda > Insecta > Lepidoptera > Riodinidae > Calephelis > Calephelis nemesis. The sequence continues at coordinate 167,480 of NJDD01002730.1, forward strand.
TAAAACTACGCCCATATGATAATTAAACTAATTATGATAGGGGCGTAGTTTTAAATTTGTTTAAAGTTTTCACTTGAAATCCAGCAATTCTTTAAAATTATGCCCCTATCAAAATTAGTTTCTACTTTAAAACCAGGAGTTATTTAAAATTATGCCCCTACCGAGATTAGTTTTCATTTTAAAACGGATGGTTTAAAATTTCAAATTGTGGTGAATGAACAAGATAGAAACTGCGAGATAAAGTTTAAAGTAGTAACAAAACACTACAATTTGCAAACAATTTCATTTTTAAGTCCTTACGAGTTCGTAACCATTGTTGCCTGCACGCAACTGGCATGCAAACAGCTTGTAACTGGTTGCAAATATGCAAAACGTATGTAGATCGGTACGTAATGACTATTTATCGTACTCATTGCTTTTATTCTATTAATTAGCAAACGAGAATTGTGTAATTGTAACCTACTGTTGTTGAACAATATTGAGTTGTACTCATTTTAGCTCGAGATCTAATAATAGCCAGACCTAAGTAATTTAATACAAGTTAATAGTTCTCGGTGCCTGCTTCCAAATCATGTGAACGATGGGACTGCAATAAAGTTTGAGTCATCGCAGCTTTTCTTTGTTTCTGGTAAATAAAACACCAACTAACTTCAGCAAATTGAAAACTTAATTTTCTTGTATTTTTTGGAGAATGGAGGAATTACGACACACTTTCCAAAACACTTAATTGTAGAAAACCCTTACCAAGGAATTTTAAACTTTTGTAATTTTTATTCAGTTGCAACTTATACTTTTTTATACCTACAATGTACATACTCGAACTGAACTTTATACATATTTAATTAAACCTCATTGGAAAACTTTTTCCTCATAAAGCAGACAGTTTTAACATTAATATCCCTATTTATTTACATCTTTGCTTCTGAATACCAAAACCACGATGATCTAAATTTCATAGTAGCATCATTCTTCAAACCTAAGTTAGAATACACTGAAAAACTTTTATTATCTTTTATAAAATGACTTACGTCTGGCCATGAAACTGATTAACCGCATCTCGCCTTGCATGAAATGTTCGAATAAAATGGATAGATATAAAATAAAAAAAAAACCTTTTGAAATTATTAATGTAAGTCTATCGCAAAGGTTTGTAAAAGTCCGGGGTCAATGCAGATTTAGACGTTTCGTAACAATCAGTACCAAATACTTTTTTTATTATCAAGCGCATTTAAAAACCCGAATAACTAAACAAAACAAACTACTGAAAACCAAAAGTATTACTTACATATGAGAGGAGGCAAACGAGTAAGTGGGCTACCCGATGGAAAGTGATCACCGCCACCAAGGACATTCGCAACACCAGGAGTATGTTGTCGGCCTTTAAGGAATGAGCAAGAGCGTGCTCATTTCTTGAAGGTTCCTAACTCATATTCGTTTGGAAATAACGCCCTCGGTAACTGATTCCACAAAGGTACCGGCGGGGCAAGAAATGTCTTCGGAATTACACAGTTGTAGATCGCCACACATCAACTTAATGGGCATAATACTTAAAACTCTGACTCGACGTCCAAGTAAATCTGAGCGACAAGAATCTAACTAAACAACTCCTCAGAGCATTGAAAGATTTGGTAGAAAACTCTGAGTGACCCAACATTTCTACGCGACGCCAAGGAATCAAGCCGATCGGTAATTGACCGGTCATTGACAATTCGAAACGCTCTACGTTGGATACGGTCACAAGGAAGGAGCTGGTACTGGGGAGCCCCTGCCCAAAGGTAACAGTACTCCATGAGTGTCGAATTTGCGCTTTGTAAAATCTGTAAGCGATGAATCTTCTTGAAATACTGTCTCGCTTTACTGAGCACACCAAGTTATTTACAGGCTCTCTCAGGGTCAGGGTCTCCTTCACTTACCTATGTACATCCACCAAATGTCCAATCCATCCTTATGGCTCGCTCCTCACAAAATAATTAGAAATGCACCATTACCACCTTTGATGTCTCTAGGCGGTTCGAATTTTTTACCATCAAGAAATCCGTCAGCTTGTTTGCCTTCCAATACCATAAAAAAATTGCATCCTACAGCATAGCTTTGAATCTGTATAAAACTTAATAATATTATGAGTAGTAACTGTTGTCGGCATTTTAGTAATTAAGTTCTCCCATGGGAACCCCTCGAGTGACTGGGATTAATAGACGCCTTTGTCCTTCTCCGAGTCATAGAGTACTTGGGAGCTTTTGTCAAACGATTTATAGCGGTCAAGCAATATTGGACATTATACACATACAAACAAAACAATAATTAGCATATGTCGTTAAAACTACGTCTTTGACTACGTGAGACACACATGTTCGAGTTAGTCCTACATCGCGATATTACAATTATTATTTGGTCCGATAAAATTATGGGTACACAATTTCGATCAAAATGAACGTATCAGTTGCTAATCAGAATACCCAGGCTGTTTATACACTTGTCTGTCGTCTAGACGAGCATTGAGAACCTTTTTCCGTCCCTAGGACCTGCACGGTGTCATGTCATAACCGTCCTCAATTCTCACAGAATAATAAAAATTAATTATGATGATGACGAACGTGTTAAAGCATGTTTTAGTAATCCCTTCTTACTTCTTAGCTTTTAACTGGAACCTTTCATAAATAAACATAATATCCATAATCCTCCTCCTCATATCCTCTAGGTCTAGGGGTCCAAATGATGGACATGACTTCATAAGGTCCTGGGTTCGATTCCCGGGTCGCGCAACAAAAAGAAAAGGTGTTTTTTCCAATTTTCTAAATAAAAAATGTTGCTCGGGATTGGATATGTGCCTGATTGGTGATAGGCTTCCCACCTATCACATTTATTTGTGCCTTCGGCTAGTCGTGAATGCCCCGGTGGTGCCCTCTGCCTACCACTATGGGGATATTGGCTTGAAGATTCACGACAATATCCCCTTTCACTTTGCTTTACTTTTTCCATAATCGTAATTATAATATATGGAGCATAAAAACTAGAAAACATTTACAGGTTTTAGCCTTTTTTTGAAATTATAGTTTTTTCTCTTCTATGATAAAAAAATCACCGTTTAACCGTCACCAAACTAAGCTTATACCCCTAGACACTACTTTCCATTAGGCGAGTTGCTTTTCTACTTTGCTAAAAAGATGGCGACACAAGTTTATAGGGCAACTAAGATTTTTTTTAATATTACCGTAGATATTATACACAGTAAAATTTTATATGTACTTAGATCTTATGATGTAACTTACGAGTTATGTAACATAAGTACTCCATGAACTCAACCTTGGAATTGTTAGTAGTGTGCTTGCGCTAGCCATCTCAGCAGTTTGAACATTTACTTTCAATAATCTTTTTTTTTTCTTATACAAAACAAAATAATGGCGGTAATTCTACCGCGCTCTAACTAAACTTCTCCACCTATTTTATTAATATGGATTTCAGCCATTTTTCACGACTTAATCAATGTCAAGAACTAATTTTAAGGTATCTCTATCTTTTTTCAACACAAGTAACAGAAAGAGAATCGTGTACAGTTACCTAATTTTCAGGCCACATTGCTCTTAGAGCCGACAACCTCTAGGGAAGAAAGGTTCTCGAGTGGCGGGAGTGGCGGTCCTGCAACGGAGGACTAAAACTATTAAATTCAAAGTTTATAAGGAAGGTATGTTTACAGAAAAAAACACATTTTTTTTCTGTAAACATACTTTCAATAGAAAACGTGTGCCTTTTTGTGAGTTTTTTTCTTATCGAACCCAATCTATTTAATCGTGTTTAAGATTCCAAATGTTTAATTGTTAATTATCCGTTTTTAAAGGTAAGTTTTAAGTATACGTGACGACAAATCAACATATTTGGGACGTATACCGCACTAATTACCTAGGCACATTTGTTTATTTAAACACTAATCAGTCTTGCTTTATTTACTTATCAAATATCGTCTGTGCTTTTGTTTGCTTGGTAAATGTAATCTGATGTATTTCTCGGAACTGCAAAGTATAACATTATACAATTCTAAGAATGAAACAATAGCCAGAGACAAACTGAGACCTTTAAAATGACTTTTATACGCGTAACGTTATCGAACTTCAGTGGTCAAGCTAAATTCAACATTTTTTTTGGAAGGCAAACAAGCAGACTTATTTCCTGATGGAAAGAAATTCACGCCGCCTAGAGATTCTAAAAGTGATAATGGTGCGTTGCCATATTGAGGTCGGGAATCGGAATGTTAGGCCGCATGCAAAAGTATGTTTGCCGGCTGCCTCATTGGACAGGAATTGAAGCCGGGAACTGAAGACAACAGAAGGATTTGAATAGACACACCTTCTATTACGTTAGCATTCATAATTATTACATTTTGAAGTTGGGGGCCCATCTGTAAGCCCATTAAGTGACGTCATCGGTCACAACACTAACGAATTGATATCCCCATTCCCCAAGTCCTCGTTAATCGTAATTGGTACAGAAGCCGATTGATCCGTATGAATGGCGGGTTTCATTTCCGCACACGCCTTTGCTTTTGATATCAATGGGGTACTGTCGATTATTGACTAAGCCTGGTGGAAGATCAAGGATTGTAATTATTGGACTAGTCGTTCTCTTTTTTTAATATGATAACAAGAGATAACCGTTGCCCGGACACTAGTATCTATACTAATATTATAAAGAGAATATAAGAGAAAGGTTTGATGTTTTGTTTGTTTGTTTGAAATGAATAGGCTCCGAAACTACTGGACCGATTTCAAAAATTCTTTCACCTTTAGAATGCTACATTATCCTTGAGTGACATAGGCTTTGTTTCATCAAAATCGGTGCAGTACAAGGCAAGTTTTGCAGGCGAAGCTGCGTGAAACTGCTAGTTTTTAATTAACTTGGACTAAAGTAGGAGTAAAGTTGATATAATAGTCTGTAGGTATCACATTAAAATGACTATGATACCAGGTCAAACCTTGTGTACTTGGTGTATATCAAAGAGATGGCATATATAGAAGGTGCCTCCCTGTCTTGTGAGAAGTATAAGGCCAATTATACAAGTCTATCTTCCCTCTGGACCGGAACATGACACTGTCATTATGGCGACAGGAATGGGTAAGACGGTGGATAAGACCTGGACGAGTTTCAGCAAGACATACTGGTGTTGTTGGTAAAGGCCCAGTTAACCTTTATTCGCTTGTTACGAGTTGTCTGGTTAGGTCATTTTCTATCAAATAATAAATAAGGCTAGATTAAATAAATAATTAAATATATCTGAACAAGTTACACAAATTGAATCTAACCCCAAAGTAGGCAAATTATATGCTTGTGTTTACAACAAGCATATAATTGTCAATGATTCTAATACATAGAAATACTTAAATAGATACAAGAATAAATTAAATAAACACCCAGACCCGGAAATGCATACATCTAAATGTTCATCACACAAATGCCTGCCCCCGTCGGGAATCGAGCCCGAGCCGTGCGGTTGGTCGTCGTAGTCAGGCGTGTACGCTAGCCACTCGACCAACGAGGCATTCAAACTATTCTCTTCTAACGATGAGACAGCAAACATGAAAAAAATAGATCAAATACGGGAGAGACTGTGTTACACTAAAACTAGGTATCTTACACCGCAAGTGATTTTGTAACATAACAAGATAAAATTCCCTGTGTTGGTCCGGGCTCCTTTGAAGAATAGACCATCTGCCTTCCTGCCAGGCAGCTCGTAAAAAGCGAGCAAAGGCTTACTGTCACTAACACCGTGACATCTGACTAGGTGGTAGAGTTTCGCAGCGACTCACCCGGATTGGTACCACCGCCTTACCTATTCCTGCCACCATAACGTCATGACGTGTTCCAGTTCGGAGGGTAAGGTAGCCGGTAAACTTACTTTTGCTCAAGGTCTAACATCCCGGCCTCAGGTTGGCAACGCACCATTACCACCTTTGGTGTCTCTAGGCGGCGGAAATTTCTTACCATCAGGAAATCCGTCTGCTTGTTTGCCTTCCAATATCATAAAAAAAGAATCAGTGGTATTGTTGGTAAAGGCCCATTTAACCTTTATTCGCTTGTTACGAGATGTCTGGTTGGAAGGTCATTGTCTAACACTAGGACAGCAAACATGAACAAACATTAGAACAAATAAGGGAGAGATTGTGTTACACTTAAACTATATTAGCCCTATGAACTAGGTATCTTACACCGCAAGTGATTTTGTAACATAACAAGATAACATTGTTATTTATCATAACAAATTAACTTCATCTTTATTCCACCAATAAATAATCATAGTATCCTCACGCCCATATCCCCGAAGAGGTAGGCAGAGGCACAACCAAGGCACCCACGACTAGCCGAAGACACTAAGTCCCACAATGTAATAGGTGGCAAGTCTATCGCCATTCGGGCACATTTCCAATCTCGACCAACTTTTTTTTTATTAGAAAATTGAAAAAATCAAATTTTTTTTGTTGGCCGACCCGGGATTCGAACCCGAGACCCCATGCAGTCAAGTCCAACACCCGGACCGCTAGACCACAGAGGCGATAATCATCTTCGCAAATAATCATCATATATCTCAGAGTGTATCGAGTGCTAAATATCAAAATCCTGGCAAACCTGCCTGGATTCCTTCATATTCATTTCGTACAAACATTTTTTTCGTACAAACGCGCGACTTTCGGAGACTCTTGATACAACCCTAGAATAACAACCCTAGTGATTTGATCATAGAATGTCAACCTTGGTCGCCCCGGCTCCTATGAATGGAGGAGATAGGGATATCTCATCCATTCATTCACTCTCTCATTGTATATCTGCCATGTCAATCTTTCATCTTTCATTTTTTCTACATGACCGAACCAGCGGAACATACCCTCATATACTTTCTTCATTAATGCGGTGAGCGAGCGTTTTTCGATTTTCTTACTTTTAATAAATCTATAGTAGAGTGAATCTTCATTGTACAGAAGATTGAAGATATTAAAACATAGGAGCAAACGGCTAAAAAGGCAGCAAAACACAATTCTAGAATTTTTAGAATATTTGTCGGTCTGGCAGGATGGTAGGTACTTGGACTTCCCGTAGTAGATATATTCAAAATGATAAATCTTATATATATAAAAAAATATTGTGTCACGATGTATGTTGCCGATAAACTCCAAAACTACTAAACCGATTTCAATCAAATTTCACATGTACCCGTATTTTGGTCTAACTTAAAAGATACGATAGTTATCATCTCAATTTATCGCGGGCGAAGCCGCGGGTAACAGCTAGTAATTCTATAATTCATCAACGCGTACCTAGTCCGATTTTGTTCGTTCCATTTTCATTTTATTTTGACATACAAATTATAGGTAAGAGATAGGTACCCTATTTTTTCCAAGTCATAAGTTATGTAGTTTAGAAATTACAGAACTATCACGTCAGTATAATTTCACTAAATAACTTGAAATCCCGAATGTAGAAAAAAATTTCGACGTACAGATAATTTTACATATTATGCATACATACATCTTAAAACCAAGTAATTTCGCCGGGTTGGCTAGTTCGTAATAATATTACATAACGTAACCAGTTTACTGTAACAATTATCATACATGCAGTCGTTAGAGAACCTAGAGCGAAGCGACCCATTTTTACACATTTTTGTCAGTTGACGAAAACTTCATGGTGAACGTTTGGGAAGTTTTCGTGGGCCATTTACTCGCCAAATTTTAAGCTTTGCCGTTAAAATGATAACAATATGAGGCAATAGCGATGACTATTTCCCTCTGAACCGAACAACTTCTTCATTGCTCCCCCATCTTTTGGACAATTGACAGTGGACACGCAATTTTTCAATCAGAATAATGTTTCCGTACACTGCAGTTTATTAAATACTAGTAACTACTAGTATTCTCGGCTGTCTTTTTACACTGGAGGAACAAGATTTGGATTTTGGGCTTACATACGTCAGGCTTATGAAATTAAGGAATCTGAAGACTAGCGTTTAGGTTAGGGTTTCGTAACTATAAATGTTTGAAGTGATTTAAATTTACTAGTGGTCACCCGTTGGTCGAAATTCGACCATAATACATTTTAATATCTTGTTGATAATCTTCATTTCTTAAGACTAACTACTTTGTTTCCAAACTTTTTAGTGCGCCATCTGTGATCTTTTATCGTTATCATCAATATATTTGTTTGTGTGTGTCAAATGCATGGTAGTGTGGGTAATGTTGTATTTATTTATTTATTGTACTTTATAAGCTTTATTATTGAAAAATATTAGCGTTCTGCACTTCTCCTACACATAAACTATAAGTGTGCCAAATTTTATTCTCCTGCGTTCGCGTTGCTAGAATATTAAAACAGGATACCTGTTAGTAGCTAACTAGTGGAAATCCATTTTTCATACAATTTTCAAAAAAAGTTCTCAGTTCGACTAGGTTTTCTAATTTTTATTTCTGTTGCCTTGCCTTAGTGTGAGGTTTGTCTCATTTCAATTTGTTTAACATTCAGTAGAAGATTTTTGAGTAAGAGATACGAATAGGTTTAAAACCGACTTTGGCAAATGGAGGTTATACCTATATGTTTTTTGTTAATAGATTTCTTCGTCATTTCTTAAACGAAAAGTTTGTTTTGTTTGAAAAGGGTGTACTTCCGAGGTGGTCCCTTTGCCATTTGGATCTGATAATGGAATCCCAGAGAAATCGAGGAATATACTTAATTTTGGTGTACGTAGTTAGATGATTTAGGTATTTATTGAAATCGATGTCGATTTTTTAGTTTTATTTTTATTAGGGGTTGACGTTGACGATTGTTTAAACTTAAGTAGGTATTTAAGTAGGCATATCAAGACTTTTCGCAATAATACCTTTAAATAGGTAGTTGGAATTATCTCCTAATACCGTTCTACAAATCCCAGTCTAAAGCCAATGAATTCTCTAAATACCTAGCTCAATTTGTGATGGATGGTGTACCTAGGTACCCGACACTTTTATGATCACTACATAGGTACACACGTGTTTTCATGTATGTCCTTTCCTATATAGATATAGGTAGGTATAGGTTCCCAGGTTACAGAATAACTAATACATAGTACGGCCTAGATATTTAGCAGACTAGTACCTATAGGCACTTAGCCTTTGGTACCTATATGTAAAATTATAGATCACACTGCCGGGGCAGAAAAGGCTTAAAATTATGCAGAGAAATCTACTTCTGAATAAACATACAAGTAGGTATTAGTGGGCAGGGTTACTCTTGAATCACGATTTCACCCTAAATTGAAATTGGAATCGGATAGGTAGGTATGTCATTTTTGTAAATACTCTCGAATACAGTAGGTAGGTATCATAGTAATTTAGTTTAAAAAAAATCAACGAATCCGATAAAGTAATACTAAGGTAGGTAGGTATATTGTTTATAATCAACTAGGTAAATGTTAATAGTTAGATTTTATTGTGTTCAGAAAAAACTAAAATGACTTAGGTGCCTAGATAGGTACTATAAGATTCCAATTTGCATGAAGCCGAATTTCAGGAGTAGGTAACCCTACTGATCTGTATCAGATTTTTTTTAATATAGGTATGTATTAGGTAGACTGGTAGAGTGCTATACAGCAACTTGCCCAGGTAAGGATCCACCGCCTCACCTATTCCTGCCGCCAAATGGTACTGTTATGTTCCGAAGGGTAGGGTAGCCGGTAGACTTGCACAATAGGCCTAACAACCGGTCACATTGTAGCGACGCACCAGTAACATCTATGGAGTCTTTAGGCTACTGTCATCTCGTACCATCAGGAGTGCCATGTGCTTGTTCACTGACCTCTCACATAAAAAAAGAACATAGAAATTATACCGGGAAAAACATACCTCCCTACCTACCCATTGAGTTTAGCTCCAAGTTTTTAATTGCGGTAGGTAGGTAGGTACCTGGGTTAATAATTAATTTGCTTTAAGTAATGGTAAATAGGTAGGTAAGCTTAGCAGTAAAAAATCATTTAAATGCAGAGTCTGTAGATTTTTTAATGAAATACCTACCTATCTCGAACCTACCTAGGTATATGTTCACAACAGAAATAAAATTATTGTGTATCCGGAATCGAACCCAGGACCTAGCAAATGGTCGATGTATATATAGGTATGATAATATGTATGTACACTGACCATTCGACCAACGAGACGGTCTTTTTGTTGGTTTGGGATAGGTAGTTCGGTTTGTCGGTTTATCTGTTTGGTCATGAGTCATTGAAACGCTACTGTACTCATTTTGATCAGATTAATACACCATTGTAGACAACGTCTAATTTGAAATATACGGTAGATATAATATCAAAACAAAACAGCTCGAGTAAATAGAGAGATGGGTATCTACGAGGAAAAAATGTAATAAGTAGGCATTTATGTAAAAAAAACTAAGTAAATAAATAAACAAACTAAATAATGGCAACTTACTATTATTATTGATGTATCTTTGTCTGTCATTCATAAGTTCTACAGCAAGTTTCGGACATTCATTGTTCAGAACCGCGCAGAGATCGCGCAATTTTACTTCACTTTGTTTACCAACAACTTCAATAAAATAATTACATTTGTCACTGTCCACAGCACTGGTTATTACTTCAAGATCTTTTACACTAAACAAGCCTTTTTTCACTAGCACATCCAAAACATTTGTGTCACAAAGTTGTCGTAATAGTAAAGCTTTGTGTTGAGCGAGACCGGCACACACTTCCCCCACGGCAGCCATCGTTCGACTAACTTGAAGTTAGAAGGGGATAAGCCATTCGCTCCAAAAATGATTGGCCGTTAAGTTTTGTTAGCAACAGATGCAAGTTCATGGTAAGTATTTCATATTTTTTACAAACAAAAAAATAACTCTCAAATGCATATTAGTTTGATAAGATAATATTTTGCGTAGGTAGTCAACAAAATATGTAACTACTTATAATAAATACAGCTTATTTTTATTATGTTTGATCATTGATGTGTGTGGGAGAGTGTGTCCGTCTGTGGTATCATAACTCTTGAACTGATGAAGTATGAACCGTTAATGATGCGGAGTTTTTATGCTGACTTACTTGCAGGATTTATCGGTTGTTATTGAAAATTTTTAATTTTAATGTTATTAAAATAAATCTTTTCAAAGAGAGAACTTTCTGTATTTGCAGCATATATAGGCATATAGTATCTATATACTACTAGGTATATACCTACCTGTGTACTTTCTCGGAATAGCGTCCACTGTCTTACCAATTCCTGCAATCATGTCAATGCTCGATTTTGTCGTTTTATGATTAGATAATTTAACAATTTCCCAATTCGACTTGCGTAAGAATTTAAATGTTATTGCTATTAGAAATTCGGTAGGTAAGTACCTAGGTGGGAATGCGCATGGGTGATCAAGATGTAAACTGCCTGCTTTATGCAAATGATGCTGTATTTTTTGGGTACTACATCTGAGTTGTAAACACTGGTCACAAACATGGAAGGTGGCTGTAAAGAAAGAGTCTCACATTTGAATGCGAAGAAAACCAAAGTAATGGTATCTGAAAGAGACGTAACCAGAATGGATGTAAAAGTTTTAGTTGGTGAATGACATTGTTTATCATGGATGGAAAGGTGAGAAAAGTCTCCGAAACCAGCGTGTTTGTATTAAAAAGGGTAATTAATGTGGTGGAAGCTAGGCACTTTAGCAAGGATTGAGAAATTTGTCTTTTGATACTCTCTGCTAACCTCGTTTGCTAATTGGTGTGAACGTGTGCTTGTGTGTATGTACAATCTTAAAAGATTTTTGTCTAAGAAGGAAAGCATCGAGACGACCGAAAGCGTATCCCTTTAAAGTGCAAAAGTGAACATACCTACTACATTATATTTCTTTTTCATAAATTCGAAATATGTAGGTATGTATTTCACATTTTTTTTTTCATTTTTAACTTACTTTTGCTCGAGGTCTAACTCCCTGGCCTCTGGTTGGCACCGCACCATCACCACCTTTGGTGTTTCTAAAAAAAAAAAGTATCTTCACGCCCATATCCCCGAAGAGGTAGGCAGAGGTAAACCAAGGCACCCACGACCAGCCGAAGATACTAAGTCCCACAATGTGATATCATGTGGCAAGCCTACCCAATCGGGCACATATCCAATCCCGAGCAACGTTTTTTTTTTATAAGAAAATTGGAAAATCCCAATTTCCTTTTTGTTGCCCGACACGGGATTCGAACCCGGAACCTCATGCAGTCAAGTCCAACAACTGAATCGCTAGACCCATATCATAAAAAATGTGTAGAAATCGTGGCATATAGCGCTCAATACACTCAATGTACCCTGCAACTTCTGCAAGGGACTTGGATTAATGAAGAAATTTACATTTTTTTATTTATTACCAAACGTTGACATTGAAAATTGTTAACATAAAATAAAGAACTTTAGCAAAATTTTGGCAAATCTTCTTCGCTAGTCTTGTTAGCAATCATAATTTTCTCAATGTGTGGCCGCGATTCCGCTCCGGTGATAATTTAAACATGCATTTATTGGCTTGCAATAAACCCGCCGTACTTTAATCTGACATACTAATGTACATTTTCAAGACAAAAAAAAAATAGACAGACAACCCTTCATACGCCCCGTTTATATTGAGATTTGATGCATAAATGGAGGTGTTCAACAATGGTACAAGGTATACCTATCCCATATCTTAATCTGACGCGGCTGAAATACTGCAGAAATCCCCTTTTGCTACGTAGGTACCCTACTATTGGCAAAAATTATCTAAACTCTTTTCTAGGTTTTTTATTTTCTTAAACAGTAATTTGGCCCTTTCTGGCGTCGGCTAAGGCTTCTTTTATGCCATGCTGCCACGTCTTCCGTAATAACTAATTCTTATGAACAGTCACTAGACACTATGTACAAAGTTATGTCAGTGTCTTGAGTAAAGCGGTGGTCACTATACTCAAGCTCGTTTTGTGAGATTTGGCGGCAACGAGGAAATACACGATACATTAATTTCTTCATACATATATCACTCATACTTATAATTTACACGAAGTTCAATAATTATAAAAAAACTAGGTACAACCATCTTCTTTCACTATGGCGCCAAAACTCTAATTTTTTTAAGTTAATTTGTCCCTTTCTGGGACCGGCTAACACCTTATGGCTATGTTCCTTCTTCCGTATGTTGTTATCTATTAAACTCTATTCTTCCTATCAGCAATTTATTTTTATAAGATCTTGGCATTAGCTTTAGCATTTCAAAAAAGAAGTACCTAGTCAAGTTGAAAAATTGCGTCAATTTACCCAATTTATCAAAATAGGGTTTAAATTTAAAAAAAATTAGATGTTAAACAAAATCATGTCAAAGTCTTGAGTAAAGAGATAACTTCAGTCTTTAACATAAAATTTTAATTATCTACATAGGTACAACAAAGATGATTTAATCACGAGGTAGGTATATACGTTTTCTTATTTTATTTTTTGGTAATTTGCTCCTTTCTGGGGCCGGCTAAGACCTTTAAGCCATGCTGCCACGTCTTCCACATTAATCATTAATTCTGATACAGTCATTAGTCACATATCTTCCGTGTCAATTAATTCTTATACAGTCATTAGTCACATATCTTCCGTATCAATTAATTCTTATACAGTCATTAGTCACTATTTACAAAGTCACGTCAGGGTCTTGAGTAAAGTGGTGGTCACTTTACACAAGCTCACTTTGAGAGATTTAGCGGCAGCGAGGAAATAAATATACGATACACTAATTTCTTCATGATTACTTAATTTGTGTACTTTCACTGAATAAAATTAAACTAATTCCCACCTAAGTTAACTAATAAAATTGTATTCATAATTTACGATGACGAATTCATTCACGATGCCGCCAAAACTCCGTTTTTTTTCCTATTTTTTTTAAGTTATTTTGCCCCTTTCTAGGGCCGGCTAAGACCTTTAGGCCATGCTGTCACGTATTCCGTATTAATTATTTCGTCATTAGTCACATGTCTTCCGTTAATTATTCTGACACAGTTATTAGTCACTATTTACAAAGTCACGTCAGGCTCTTGAGTAAAGCAGTGGTAACTTTACACAAGCACACTTGGGAGATTAGGCGGCAGCGAGGAAATTCACGATATACTAATTTCTTCATGATTATTTCATTTGTGCACGTTCACTTAACAAAACTAAACAAATTCCCACCTAAATTAACTAATTTCACTCAATATAAACACGAAATTCAATAATAATGAAAAAATACGACCAACATTTATTCACAATGGCGCCAAAACTCCTTTTTTTTCTGTTTTGAATATTGTGAATTGACAATGACAGTTCATAAATTGACACTTGATAATTTGACACTTGACATCACACAAATATTTTATATTTGTAATTCGTGAATCGTGGTGTTGTTTTACCGTAAAACCACCTATTTTGTTTGCCGAAAATTGTAGAAAATAAGTACCTATTAAACTTTGTCTTGTTTAACAATTTTTAATTCTTTTCATAATTCATAGTAAATTATTCATTCAGTTTCAACGTGTAAAGTAAAGAAAAAATGGCACCAAAAATCTCAGCAAGGTCTGGCGGTAAGTTTGTTATTGGTTAAGCGTTTTGTTCAGATATTATTCCCTTTTTACTATATGAACGATTTGGTTTTAGGATTTTGATTACATGACAATCACGCAAACTAACTTAATTGACCGATTCTTGTACCTTAAGTTTTGAGTCACGTATCTTCATCATTTATGAACTGAGACTATAGGTTAGTGAGTTATGTTTTAGCAAAGGTTTATGTTAGTAACCAACAGGACGGTAGAGTTCTGAAAATGCACTGGGATTGATATCCACACACCACCCATGTTTATATTTTATCATTGGTAAAGGTTCCTGCATAAGAGAGCAAGGGGGAAGTTTCAAGATAGCAACTTTCTGTTTCTCTTCTTCAATTTATAACAACTCTTTTCCTGGAAGTGGCAGTGGTTTATTACTATCGGTTATTAAAATTATGGGTCATAACTCGTAAAGTTATGAAAGTATAACTTTACAAGTGTACTAATATTACAAATGCGAAAGTTTGGGAGAACGGATGGATGTTTGTTACTCTTTCTGGCAGTTAACCACTGAACGGATTTATATGAAACTTCATAGTTCATGCATCAGAACAACTTGTAGGCTACAATTCAGACAAATATGTACTTAAGCATGTGAAATTACATAATTCACAAAATCTTGGTTAATTTTTGTCTTTGTGGCCAAAGATTATATAAACAAGTACTCATTTAATGAGGTCACCATAGATATCTTGCAGTGAGTACTGTGATCTGGACAGGGCTGGGATGACTGAAGTAGCCATATAACCGTCCACATTGTTGTTGCCAAATTGGTTAAAATTACAGCTGCCATAGACTGTCTGTGAACTCAAAAAAATCCCAAGGACACAGAGAGGGAAATAAACTGAAAAGATTTATAGATAAAAGAGATACGCTGAAGATCTTAGTCTCAACTGCCAGTCACACTAGCATCAAAGATGCTAGTGTGACTGGCAGTGTGATTTCAGTAACATCAAAGATGTTAATTATGTTATGGGTGACTTTAATTTTTTTCACAAGATTCATTTTGGTTCCATTAGTAAAGTGTTAATCATTTTAGTTTTTAATTATTAAAGTGAAAATTCTTTGACAATATTAGAGATTGCTGTCACATTTTCCTGATGTAACAGGAAATTATCACAATTATCTATTACAATCCATACATAACAATTGTATGCTGTTTCCAAATTCACACTGAGGTCTTTGAGATTTTTGCTATGTAGTTGTTTTCAGAGGTGCAACCATCGTTTGCAATATAATTAAGTTTTTTTGAAGTGAATCATGTATACACTAACATAAACAAATATTCCTGGACAAGTTATATAAATTGAATCAAACCCCAAAGTAAGCAAATTATATGCTTTCTTTTAATAAATAAATAAATATCCCTGGATTAGTCACACATATTGAACCTAACCCCAAAGTAAGCAAATTATATGCTTGTGTTATGGGTGTTAGTCAACAATTCGAGTATATAGTTTTACTTAAATAAATACCAGAATAAATTTAATAAACATCTAGACCTGGAATTATCACACAAATGCCTGCCCCCATCGGGAATCAAACCTGAGCTTCACAGTTGGTTAGTGTAGTAAGGAGTGTACTCTACCCACTTGACCATCGAGGTGGTCAAAAAGAATTTTTTTTTTATCAGTGGCATAGTTGCTAAAATCTGGTCTGTTTTTGTTCTTATTTTATGCGCCACCTGCATGATTTTTGTCATCATTACCGAGATTAAACTAGGAGAAAGTGTTTACTGGTATTAATAATTGCTCCTTTGTAATCTTTGTGTGCATTTAAAAATTGGTAATCTAAATTACAGATACAGATTCAGGATCGGATTCAGACAGTGCATCTAGTGCAAGTCGCAGTAAAAGCCCAAGTCCAGCACCTGGTAAAGAAGGCAGTCATTCCAGGTATGTTTCATTTATTTTATACTATCTGTAATTGAGAAGGATTGAAATTACCGAGGATTGCGGGACGACGGCGAGAGCGGGGCGGGCGCGGGCGAGGCGAGCTATGCCCGAACTCGGCATGTCAGCGGCCAGATCGCTTTGCCCCCCCTCCGCTGACATCCAGTTCACTTCAATAAGAATCTATGTGTTAGATCGCGCCGCTCTCGCCGCCGCCCCGCAATCGTTGAGATCTACTTTGAGGTCTAAGTCTTAGCCTAGGTCTAGACACATACTTTTGCACTAGGCTGTGCGTAGCGCAGTTGATTGCACATACTAAGAAACTTTCAAATATACATACATCCCAAGGTACACAAGAAATATGTTAATCTTGTTGGCAGCAAAACAAAAAAGTGTAAAAAAGAATGAGATGTCTCAAAACGATTTGGTGCCCAAACATAAACCCTTTATAAATTATGACATACATAATATCTTCATGTGAATATGGGGTAGGCTAAGAGTATGTAGGGCCAAATCGCACAGTCCTTGAAAATGATTTTATACAAAAATTACATACCTTTACCTAGATTTGTTTTTAAGATTAATCTGGCCTCTAGCAATTTTTTAATGATAAAATTGAAATTTCCACATTAATTGAAATCAAATAAACTTTGTTTTATACATTTCAGATCAGCATCAAAAAGTCCAGCTAAATCTGGCAGTGAATCTCCTAAATCTAGCAAATCTGGAAGATCAAGAAAATCGTCCAATGCATCTCGAAGCAAATCCAACTCACCAGCTGCTTCCAATAGATCTGGATCGGCTCACAGTAATAAATCTGGCTCTTCTAGCCCAAAGTCAAATGCTTCTGGTAGCCCAAGAGTGTCAAAATCTAGATCCAGATCAAGAAGTGGTTCTGCCAGTGCTAGATCTCGCTCAGGCAGTGCACATTCAAGATCAGCAAGTCCAAAATCAGGTGCTCCAAGTCCAAAATCGGGCGCACATAGTCCAAAATCCAAATCCCAAAGTCCCAAATCAAGGTCTCAAAGTCCTAAATCTAGATCTCAAAGCCCAAAATCGAGATCTCAAAGTCCAAAATCGAGATCTCAAAGTCCAAAATCAAGATCTCAAAGCCCTAAATCGAGATCCTCCAAATCCCGATCCCAATCACCCAATGCTCAAAAAGCAAAAAGTCAATCTAGATCTGGAAGTGAAAGTCCAAAAAGTCGAAAATCACGCTCAAGATCAGGTAGCGCTTCGTCAAGGTCGAAAAGCCCTGTTCAAAGGCAAGATGTTGCAGACAGTCGATCTAATTCTCCTAATTTGATGATAGATGACAGCCAAGCAAAGGAGAAATCGAGAAGTCGATCTAGGTAACTAACTACGTATTTCAACTTATTGGAATAGCAAAAGAATGGGTATTTTTTTATTTTTTTTAAATGATAATGATATTGGAAGGCAAACAAACAGACGGATTTCCTGACGGTAAGAAATCACGCCACCTAGAGACACCAAAGTTGCGTTGCCAACCTGAGAGCGGGATGTTATACCTCGAGCAAATGTAAGATTACCGGCTACCTTACTCTCGGGACCGGAACACGTCAAAGGCAAGCACTAACCTTATGACGGCAGGTATAGGTATGGCGGTGGTACCAATCCGGGCGAGTCGCTGCGAAACTCTACCACGTAGTTAAGTTTTTTTTTACAACACAATATTGTTGCAGAGAGTGAATTTATTCTTAACTATTTTCCGCCCGCGACTCTGTCCGCGCGGATGTCGGTCTTCGCGTGATAAAACTGAAAAACTAAGATTTATTTTTTTCTACGTATTTTTCCAGGACATAAAGTATCCCATTTTATGCCCAGGATAATAAGGTATAATTATACCAAGTTTCATCGATATCGAACCGTCAGTTTTCATGTGATGCCTGAACATACAGACAGACAGACAGACAAACATTTTTTTATTCACATATTTGGGGTTGGTATAGATCCACCATTTGGTAACACTGGTAGTAACACCTACTGCTATTTATGTTTTCAATATATTCAATGTACAGAATTAACAAGTGTAATAGTTTATATTCTATGGCAGCGGTCGGAAACCCGCGGCCCGCCGACGTCTTTCTTGCGGCCCGTGAATGTCTTGAGAATAAATTTAAATATCAAAATAAATTCATAAACGTTCCGCGCTTGACCGTATAATATACGGCGTATAGTGTAGATTCAGCCTTAAGAACGCGCTTCTCTCCGCCCATTTTCATTTTTTCTGTGGGACATGACCAATTATACGTAGGTATATTTGGCTTCTAAGGTAAATATTACAAGAGTGGGCCCACGTTTTAGTTTATTTTGCCGCCTTGTGGCTTTTATCTGCCAAAAGGTTGCCGACCACTGGTCTATGGTATTCACAGATGTAACATACTAAAAATTAACACTAACCAAAGCAAGGAAGATTAAGGAATTGACGCTGATACCAATATACCTGTGCAAAAATATGTTTGTTTGTATGATTTTAGTTGTTGAATGTTATGTATATTTATTTGTGCCTTGTTGAGAATTGCTATTCACAGGTTTTTTATGTGATAGGTCAGCAAACAAGCACACAGCACTCCTGAAGGTAAGAGATAACTGTGGCCTATAGACGCCATAGATATTACAGATGTGTTGCTGTATAGGTATTTTTTGCTAGATAGCAAGCATCTGTGTTACTATTGTATTTATTATAAATATTCATAGTTTATTAACATACATGTATTAATATACAGTTAAGGAAACAAAAGTAAAGTATGTTTTTTCAATTGTAAAGAAAAAAAACATGTTCAGGATTGGATTTGTGCCTCATAGGATTAGGCTTACGTGAAGATACTTACTTTATATGGAAGTAGATTTAAATTTACTTGCACATATGCACTTGGAAATTTTAATATAGATCTTTGTTTGTTCACAGATCAGGTTCAAGACACTCGAAATCCAGATCAAGAAGCAAATCTAAGTCTAAAAGTCGTTCAAGATCTCGATCGAGAAGTTCCAACGCATCAGATGCTGAAGGTAATTTATATTGTAAATTTATAAAGATCTTTCTCTCAAATTTTCATTCCAGATATAACAATACATTCAACAAGCGAATAGTTATACTGAGGGCCACTTGCACATTCCCGGGTTAAGTATTTAAATCTGAGTTAGCTTCTAACTTGGTTAAATCGCTATATCTTTGACAGTTTAACTAGTTATTAAAGTTATTCCAAGTATGTGCAATTAGGTGTTAAATTTGACCTTTCCTTTGCTAACGCACTTTGAGAATCGATATTGAATTACAAACATACATTTAAACGTAGAAACAGCTTTCCAAATGTCCGCGTTTATAATTAAAATTACACACATTTTTTTATCCGCAAAGTAAGCTAATTATATGCTTGTGTTATGGGTGTTAGTCAACAATTCTTATGCATATAAATAAATAAATAGATACCTGAATAAATTTAATAAACACCCAGACCCGGAAATGCAAACATCTAAATGTTCGTCACACAAATGTCTGCCCCCGTCGAGAATCGAACCCAAGCCTCGCGAATGATCGGTGTAGTTAGGCGTGTAAGCTAGCCACTCGACCAACGAGGCGGCTACGTTGTCGTTGTATGTACAACTTGTACTCGTCAACTTTGCACTCAGCTGGAAAGCGACCCCTCTCCCGCTGCATTTACCGCAAGCGCTCAGTAGCTATAGTCTCTTTGTTACCGTTATTAAACCGATCTTATAAAAACACAAAAAAATAAATTAGGTAAAAATGAAAATGACGAAAAAAAAGCGCGAGAGGCACAGTAAATTTGTAAGGGTTGTTTGAAGCTCCAATGTATGAAGGAAGTTTTGACCAACTTCCTCTCCCAATGTATCAAATGCCTTGGCCTGCAATTAGTAAAATTTTGGCAGCTCAAATAATGATAGTTCATATAATAATAGTAATGCTGTATAAATCACAAACTGTACCTACTGATTTTTATTATATACTGAACTAAATACTGATGGCAATAAATTTCAAGTTTAGTCCACAATAAAAGTTTAAAATTCTTAAGAATTTGTAATACACTGCTGGTCAAAATAACTAACAGGTAATTGCAACAGACTTGACCTTTTAAGAACACAGTGAAATCTAGTTTCCAATGAAGATTACATTTCCTAAAAGCAAGCCAACAGATTTGCTGATGATAGGAAATTCATATTGTTTGTCTACTAATGTCGCCTCTGTGGTCTAGCGGTCCGGGTGTTGGGCTTGACTGCATGAGGTCACAGGTTCGAATCCCGGGTCGGCCAACAAATAGAAAGTTGAATTTTTCCAATTATCTAATTACAAAATGTTGGTCTAGATTGGAAATATGCCCGGTTGGCGACAGGCTTGCCACCTATCACATTGTGGGACTTAGTGTCTTCGGCTAGTCGTGGGTACCTTGGTTGTACCTCGGCCTACCTCTTCGGAGATATGGGCGTGAAGATACTTTTTTTTGTCTACTATTGTAAAAAATGATCGAGTGCTATTCGTAAGGATGAGGAGCCTTTTTAATAAAAAAGGTGCCCTATATTGGTTTCTGGCTGTTCACACTGGAACAAGCTAGTAGCATAGGTGAGACGTAGACTTTCAGGAGTCTTATGACTTAGTCCACTTAATGCAATAATAATATAACTTGACTATAAAAATATGTTTTAGCTAACAAGAAAAAACGTGCAGTATTATCTGACTCAGACAGTGATGGGAAAGAAGCTTCAAAGCGGAAGAAAGGATCTGGTAGTGACTTGGACACAAGCGGCAAGCCTAAAAAGAAATCGAAGAAATTAATTGATTCTGATGACGAAAACCAAGAAAAAACTGACACAGGTATTTTTTTTTAAATTAAAATGTTACTTTATAGTTTCACTAGCAGTTTCACGCAGCTTCGCCTGCATTACTTGGCTTCTACTGCACCGATTTTGATGAAACAAAGCCTATGTCACTCAGGGATAATGTAGCATTCTAAAGGTCAAAGAATTTTTGAAATCGGTCCATTAGTTTCGGAACCTATTCATTTCAAACAAACAAACAAAAAATCAAATCTTTCCTCTTTATTTTTAGTATAGATTAGCTTGTGTTTTTGTTTTATGCCTTGATTTGATTCATTTTATATTAATGGATTCCGGTTTTTTTTGCTAACGAAATAAAAAAATAATAATTGCAGTGACGGCGGATGCGTTGTTCGGTGATGCTTCGGACATCA